>JARTUT010000589.1:0-48195 GCA_030674115.1 Micraspis discolor | reverse complement strand
AATCCGAGTCCCACAGGGAATCATTTTGGGAATACTTTTATATGTCATTTACAATTCAGACATGCCAGAAAATCAAATAGCATAGCATTTTTTGCAGACGATATAGCTCTACTTGCAACTTATGTAAACGACGAAACGGCTTCCAAACAATTACAAGAACACCTTGATGACCTTGGACGGCAGTATCAGAAATGACGTCTCGGAATCAATGAGGCAAAATCAGTACAAAAGAAATACATACAGGGTGTCTCAAGTTCGAGTGCCTATTAGAGGTTTCTGGAGAACTAGACATATTTGCAATCTGAAAATTGGGATTATGATATTGTCCGAAGATCTCTACAGAGCTAAAATATTTTCGAAGCCCAGAAACTTCCGGTTATACAGGAAGTGCGGAAAATAAATAAGACGAAAAATTTTCCATTTCTGCTATGAACGAGTATTCAATAGTGAATACATTTCTGTTAAAACAATTGTATTAAATCGAATAGTTTTCAAAATATCCTAAAAACTGGAAAAAGTCAAATATGTTCAGTCAGTAATACGTTCATTATTCTTATTTTAAATATCCTGATCGTAAACCGTTTTACAACATCGAAGAGGAAGGATGTGAAAAGGTCATGCATCTTTTGGATTTCAAAATATCATCACAGGGTGTTTGAAATTTTGTGTTGAAAATTGTGATTTTAAATAGGCCATAACTTCTGTTTTACAAATTAGTACCCTATTTTTTTATAATTTTGTTGGATTCTGCGGTCAAAAATAATGATTGTTTTCTCACATGATTATGCTCCTAAATTCAATAACTTCTGAGTTATTTGAGATTTTCTGGATTTATGTAGTACGTAGAGTCAAATTCATAAGGATATTCTGTGAGCATAGAAGATAAATCATCCCATTTATAATTCACAAGTATCAGACAGGTCTTACTGTTAGTCGTTATGAAATTTTTGATTTCACAAAAGGAACCGTTGCTATTCTGATAATGAGATTTTGGATTTATTTCTTATATTGTATTTTTTCAATTGTATACGCAATACACATTCAAATGCTTTGTCTTTTTCTATGAGGATTTTCACTTCTCCAAATGAGGCAATTCTTTCTATTAAATAGTCCTTCATTATTGAATCTGGCTTCGTCTTTCCAAATGATCTTTTTCAAAAATTTTCATCATTTTCAAGTTTTTCTAATATTCCTCTACAAAAATTTAACCTTTTTATGTAGTCACCTGGTTCTAATGCATGAACTTTCTCATATTTGTAGTCATGCATGTTGTGTTTTTTCAAAATTCGGTGCACTGAATTTCTGTCTAAATCGATTTCATGAGCTGCACTTCGAATAGATGCATTTTCATTCGCTTCCAAATAAGTCAAAACACTAATTTCATTTTCCTCATCATCAACTACCATTCTTTTGTATTCTTTAGGGGCTCTTACACATCCAAAACTTTGAAAGTTTGAAACATATTTTTAAAGATCTTCTCCGTCATGGAAGGTAAATGGGTATACTTCTCGTTAAAGGCCTGGCAGGTTCTACTAATAATTCTGTCACATTCACCATGTATATAAAATAGATCCAGAATTTCGTAATTAGAATAAAGGTTCATTTTGTTAAATCGAGAAATGAAGATAACGAATAACAATAACACCTGACACTTGTGAATTATTAACAGATAATTTATCTTCTATGGGTACAGAGTGTTCCCATGGTTTCGAAAGAATATTCATTGAATTATTTTAGATGCAATCAATTTGACTCTACGTACACCATAAATCCAGAAAATCTCAAATAACTCAGAAATTATTGAATTTAGGAGCATAATCATGTGAGAAAACTATCATTATTTTTGACCGCAGAATCCAACAAAATTATAAAAAATAGGGTTCTTATTTGAAAAACAGAAGTTATAGCCAATTTAACATCACAATTTTCAACACAACATTTGAAACACCCTGTGATGATATTTTTGAAATCCAAAAGATGCATGACCTTTTCACATCCTTCCTCTTCGATGTTGTAAAACGGTTCACGATCAGGATATTTAAAATAAGAGTAATGAACATATTACTGACTGAACATATTTTACTTTTTTTCAAGTTTTTATGGATATTTTGAAAACTATTCGATTTAATACAATGGTTTTAACAGAAATGTATTCACTATTGAATACTCGTTCATACCAGGAATGGAGAACTTGAAAAAAATTTTCGACGAATTTATTTTCACACCCTGTATAACCGGAAGTTTTTGGTCTTCGAAAATATTTTAGCTCTGTAGAGAACTTCGAACAATATCATAATCCCAATTTTCAGATTTCAAATATGTCTAGTTTTCCAGAAACGTCTAATAGTCACTTGACCTTGAGACACCCTGTATACCCCTATTGAAATATTTGAAGAAAAAACCACCGTCACCAAAGCTAAGTATTGCGGCAACATTTAGACCAGCTCCTCAACTGGAGACAACACATCAATCATAATAAGAATGTAATATATTTAAAAATGTATTGAGTTTAGGCAGAAAGTTCAGATTGAGCCTTCAAAACAAATTATAAAACCAATATGAACGTACGGCATCAATTCTGGGGTTGCGCTAAGCCATCAAGTATTTAAATTATCCAAAGACTATATACAATCAAAAATACAACGTTTATTGGTTAATGTCCCTTGGTGTGTCTCCAACTACACCGCTCATGAGGATTCTAGAGTCCTATATAGTAAGCACAAAATACACACACAATAGCACAGAAATAGAGAAACCCTCAAAAAACATTTCAGAAGCTACAAGGGCATGCCAACAAACTGATCGATCAAATGACAAAAGATCCATTCAACTTACGAAGAATGAAAAGGAGCTAGTCGAACGACCTAACTGACTAATCATAACTGAAAATACATCAATATGATGTATGTATGATCAATACTTTCTATTAGTCTGTACATACAACATATTTACTAAATACATACTTATAGAAACTAATCATACATAAGTATTCATCAATGTGAAATTCATTCTTTCAGTTTGAACACACAACGAATTTACTGATCTAGACTGTAAATCTCTATAAATAATATACAAAAAAATTTAATGATTTCTGCCAGAGCGGTTTGAATAATTCGTATATTTTTACGTAGTTTGCCTTTTGCAGTTTTTTTTTTGACCAGATTTTTTGAACGTTCTGTGATCATTTGAAGTTACTCAAAAACGCTCGAAAGTTTGGACTACAATTTGTATCGAGATTCACTCAAACATTCAATTTCATTGAAAAAAAATACAAAAAAGTTTCTGGATAAGTTTATGAACTTTGCATGGTTTTATACTACAAGATGTCCAGAAAGGCTTTCGGGTATTTGTTTTCACGTCATTTTCAGAACGGGGCGTCTAAAAGAAGCAGGGGGGCTTCGTTGCGTCCGCCATATTGTGTAGTTTTAGTCACGATGGAACAATACTCGAGGAAGCATCGCGCTATCGTGCGGAATTCGAAGACGCCACGCGCCAAGTGACGATAGCATAAAGAAAATGGATCAGGATGTTCGAGATTACAGGTGCGACAGTTAAAATTCAGAACCCTCGTTCGGTTCGCGATGAAGACACAATTGAGGAAATTGAGTTGCGGTTCGTCAAGATCCGTCTTTATCCATCCGAAATCGAAGCCAAGCGTTGAACATAAAAATATTGTCTTTAAATTCGATATTAAAGAAAGAATTACATCTAAAAAAAAAAAAAAAATTGAATTCAATTGGTTCAAGAATTGAAGGATGCAGACTATGCTAATCGACTGAATTTTGCCAACAAAATGCTGTAGAGATGTATCAACATATTTTTTGGTGACGAAGCATATTTTCAAGAATAATACCACTAGAGGTGAGAATTTTTGAGAACACTCTTGGTTTTCAGGAATTATGCGTTTAAATTTCACGAAACAAAGTTATCCTTAACATACCACGAGCCGAAGGCGAGTGGTATTTCGGGATCACTTTGTTGAGTGAAATTTGTATAATTTTCAAAAACGACAGAGTGTTCTCAAAAAAATTCGAATCTCGTGTGGTATTTGGAAAGATCATTCAACAATATAAATCAAACGAAATTAAAAATAGTTTTTATTCAAACAT
Source organism: Micraspis discolor (assembly GCA_030674115.1). Taxonomy (NCBI): domain Eukaryota; kingdom Metazoa; phylum Arthropoda; class Insecta; order Coleoptera; family Coccinellidae; genus Micraspis; species Micraspis discolor. Next base: position 44,086 of record JARTUT010000589.1, on the reverse strand, counting down.
AACCAGATAGAAGCATAACAACAAATTAATAATCTTTATTCTCAAAATAATAATTATTGATAGTACAATTATTATACACATTACGAGCCTTATTTTCGAATGATGAAGTATGTTACTGCAACTGAGTGTTGTTGGTTGCATTCATTTATTTTCTATTCCAAAATGCTTGTTCGTTTCATGCGGCCCACGTATGTTCATTTCTTTCTCTATGGACGCGTAACATATGTTGGAGCTATATGACATTGCGAGACGAAAGAAGTAGTAATTCGAATACAGACGTCGACGCTCGTTCGATGCAGTGCAAGACTTTTCTTCGTTTCTTCGCAATTTTTCTCGTTAATTTCTACAAATTAGAACTCTGGTGAAAAAGTGACTGTTCTGGCTCGTGAGTGACACGTTCAGCCGTGCTGTAAAACCAACAGGTACGCAGAAGTCGATACTCCAACATTTCGTATTTTCTTTTCGAGTCAATTTTTCTCACCGGAATTTCATTGTTAATTTCTCTTTTTTTCATTTAATTTCAAAGGCCGTGTCGTGCCATTTTGGTCCTTCTTGAGCCGCATATTTTCGAACCGCGTTTTCAAAATTATTGCGATCAAGCATTTTGGAATTTTTTCATTTAGTTTTTTCATTTGCATTTATTTCAATCTGTCATTATTCACGTGACCTCGAAAACTTGATAAGATATCGAACACATTCATAAATCCTTTAATATCTGCGCATGTCAAAAGAATTTAGCTTTCATTACCTTTCATTTGGTTTTCTCATCTATGCTCATAACCTTGATTCAAAACATAAACAAAGATTGACATTCTTGTTTTTGTTTATTTACATTTCATTATTTTCATTTGTTTATTTTCAACTCGATTTTCAATTTAATAGATTCAATCTTAACTATTTGCTTTATTAATTAATTTAGTTCTTTTCATTCGGTTAGTCTATTTACTCTTTTTCGAAATTACTAAAAACGAAATTCATATTGTTTTCTGCAATATACCTTGAATAATAATAATGGCGACAAAATTGAAACAACTCAAAGCTCGTCGTCAAATTGTTATTGATGATCTCGAGGAAATTCTCAATTTAGCACAATTCGCTGTCACTGATGAAAGTTTGCATGTGAGATTCAAATTAAGATGTGAAATACTTGACGATATTCTCGTGGACTTTCAAAATCTACATACATCAATTGTCTCTATGATAGTATCTTCCGAAGAACCCGAATTGAACACTGAGAAGGTTATTCGAACAACCTTTATGGATAATTATTACACCATCAGAACAACTTATGTTAATTTATTTCCTGTAGTAAACATTCCAGTAAAAAACCAAGACAGTTGCTCTATTAGTTCGCCAAATGTTAAACTTCCAAAGATAGTATTGCCCATTTTCAATGGGAATTATAAAGAGTGGCCTACTTTTTTCGATATGTTCCAAAGTTTGGTACATGAAAATTCTAACTTGAGTCAAATAGAAAAGTTTCAATACCTCCTTAGTTCACTTTCTTCTCATGCTTTAAATTTAGTTAAAGGATTTCCATTGACTGCTGAAAATTATGAAAGCGCTTTTCAGACATTGGCGGAAAGATATCAAAATAAAAGACTTCTCGCTAATACATGTTGGAAGGAAATCTGTAATGTTCCAAAGCTACAGGGTGATTCAGCTAAAGACCTTAGGCGAATTCTAGAAGTTTTTGCGGAAAACTTATCGGTATTAAGGAATTTAGGTTTACTCGTTGACCAGTGGGACTTTGTTTTATTTCACATTCTCATTCAGAAATTAGATTCAGCAACGATCAAACGTTTTGAATTACAAGAATGTTCAACAGATATTCCGTCGTTTGTCAATTTGCGAAATTTCCTGACAAATCAGTGTATAGCCTTGGAGGCAGTAGCTCTTTCTCTTCCGTCGAAAACTCATTCAGTTTCGAATTCTCAAGCTTTGAAATCTAGTTCTCTCTCAACGAATAAAAGAAATTCGACTCTTCTCGTTCAAACGGAAACTAAATCATTCAAGAAACGTTTAACCTGTAATTATTGCAAGTTAGCTCATAATATTTACAAATGTCCATCATTTTGGAACAAACTGTTCAAGATCGGTTCAAGATTGTGAAGAACAAAAATTGGTGTATCAATTGCCTCCATTCTGGACATAAGATTAACAATTGTTCTTCAAGGTCAAATTGTCGTACTTTCCACGCAAAGCATCATACCCTGTTGCACATGCGCAATAATGCGGATAATGATTCTTCATCAGAGACGTTTCATTTCAATGCTGCAAATTCATCGGATTCAAGCTCAGCTCAGGTTTTAACCAATGTTTCTTCAAATTCTACCGTTCTCTTAGCAACCGCTGAGGTCGAAATTCGTGATGCTTGGGGTAGATATCAGAAGGTCCGAGTTCTGTTGGATGGAGGCATTCAAATAAATATTATAACTCAATCGTGTGTAAATAGATTAGGCTTGAAAATTTGTGATGCTTCATTTTCGATAAATGGAATTTGTGAAAGCTCATCTTCTGCTAATTGCAGCACTGAATGTACTATTCGCCCATCAGGTCAAATAAATCCATCATTTACATTCGATGCCGTCGTGATTCCGAAGATTTGTGCGGAGATGCCGAGTTCTTTCGTAAATTATTCGTTTTGGAATTGTGTCCAAAACAAGAAGTTAGCAGATCCGAACTTTTCCATTCCGAAATCAATAGACCTTCTCCTCGGAGCGGATATATTCTCTTTAATAATTCGACCGGGTCGTATCGAGGGTAACGGTTTAGAACCAACAGCACTTGAGACAGTGTTTGGTTGGGTTTTCATGGGAAAGATTCAATCACCTAACATATCAGTTAACAATTTTCATTTGTCATTGTCTGAATCAGGTTTAAACTCCTCGTTGAAAAGATTTTGGGAACTTGAAGAAGTTTCAGAGAATGTCATTGTATCACCAGAAGATCAATTTTGTGAGAACTTATACACTCAGAACTATTCTAGAAATACATCTGGACGGTACACTGTGGCATTACCATTTAAACCTGATCAGTCAACACTTTCTTTCGGTGACACATATTCTCTCGCACTACGTCGTTTTTTATCCCTTGAACGTAAACTTATTAAAAATCAGAATATATACCGGGAATACTCTACTTTCATGCAGGAATATTTAGAAAAAGATCATATGTCATTAATTTCTACGAGTTCGGATTATGAAAATACTTTTTATATCCCTCACCATTGTATAATCAAACCAAACAGTCCATCCACAAAGTTGAGGGTTGTTTTCGATGCATCAGCTCATGTACCCGGTCATTTATCTTTAAATGATGCTCTATTGATAGGTCCTAAATTACAAAAGGATATTATTGCCATTTTGATGAACTTTCGTGTTCATCGGTTCGTTTTCACAGCTGATATCAAACAAATGTATCGTCAAATATTAGTTCAAAAATCACATCGAAACTTTCAAAGAATATTGTGGCGGTTTTCTCCATCGGAACCCATAAAAACCTATCAGCTGAATACCGTTACGTACGGAGTTGCACCAGCACCTTTTCTTGCCCTTCGAACTTTGGCACAGTTGGCCAAGGATGAGAGAAGCTCGTTTTCCGAAAGCATCCAAAATTTTGCTCACAGACATTTATGTCGATGATGTCGTTACAGGTTGTGATGATTTGGAAGACGCAAAAACGTTGCAAAAGGAACTGATTTCCTTATTGAATTGTGGTGGTTTTGAGCTCCGAAAATGGAGTGGTAACAGTTCTCAATTACTCTCAACCATACCTCTAGATCATCAATATCACCATTCTTTGGAGTTTGATATAGATCCGATAGTCAAAATTCTCGGTTTGAGGTGGTTTCCTTCGTCGGACGAATTTTCTTATTTTGCCGAAACTACTGTTCAGGTATGTACCAAACGTACCATACTTTCAGAACTTTCTCGAATTTTCGACCCTTTGGGGTTCCTTTCTCCATTTACTTTTCTTGCTAAACATTTGATCCAGCATCTTTGGACATTAGGTTTGCAGTGGGATGATACACATCCAGACGATGTAAGCCGTCGCTGGAATCAGTGTAAATCCGAATTAACCGAATTGGGTAAATTAAAGATACCTCGAAACTTGCATCGAAATCATTTTATCGTTGCGAACTTCATGGTTTCGGAGATAGTAGTGAGCGTGGCTACGCAGCCGTGGTATATTTCAAGTTTTTCAATTTTGACGGCTCCATTGACATCTCTTTCGTAGGTGGTAAATCAAAGGTCTCCCCATTGAAGAGAATTTCACTTCCAAGACTGGAATTGTGTGCTTGTCTCTTATTATCAAAACTCATTAATGTGGTTTCCTCTGTTTACAAATCAGCCTTTACAATAGATGACATTTTTGCTTGGTCTGATTCAATGGTAGCTCTAACATGGATTAAGTCTTCTCCTCATCGATGGAAGACATTTGTAAGCAATCGTACTACTCAAATTCAGGACTTAGTTTCAACAGAAAATTGGTATCATGTTCAATCGAAAGACAATCCAGCTGATTGTGCTTCACGCGGCTTAACGCCAACCGAACTGTTGAACTGCTCTTTGTGGTGGACAGGCCCTGACTGGCTTCGTTCCAAACATCTCACCTTCGTAAATGATGAAATAGAGAATTCTCTTCATCTTGTACAAACAGAAGAGCGTCACCTCTCTTTGTCAACTTTCATTTCTCTATCGTTTGTTGATGATTTGCTCTCCAGGTATTCATCTCTGTCCAGGGTTCAAAGAGTGGTAGCTTACATTTTCAGATTCGTTAACTTCATAAAGAACTCTAAAGCTCCTAGGATATATAGATTTTCCGCAGTTCATCTCAAAGATGCACTTTTCTTCATTATAAAGCAGGTTCAACGGGTTGTGTTCAAGGAACAGATCGATAATCTCATCTCGGGAAATCCCATATCTAAATCACTTCGAAAATTGAATCCATTTATTGGAGAAGACGGTGTTCTCAGGGTGGGCGGTCGTCTGTCTTTTTCTGGTCTGGCCTATGATCACAAACACCCAGCTTTGCTTCCTTCATCTCATCGACTTACGGAGCTCCTTATTCAGCATTTCCATAAAATATATCTGCATCCAGGTGCTCAGACTTTACAGTTCCTTCTATCTCAACAGGTCTGGATATTATCAGCCAGACGAGCTATAAACAAAGTTATTTCTCGCTGTAACACGTGTTTCAAGGTCAATCCCAAAATGTCTCAACCTCTCATGGGTAATTTGCCACCCTTGAGAATTAATCAGCTCAAACCCTTTCAATGCGTCGGAGTAGATTATGGTGGCCCATACTTCATAACTATGTCTAGGTCTCGTGGCTCAAAATCGTTAAAGGCGTATATATGTCTCTTTGTATGTTTCACAACGAAGGCATTGCATTTGGAGTTGGTGTCAGATTTAACTTCCGATGCTTTTCTTGCTGCATTGCGTCGTTTTATTGCTCGAAGGGGTAGATGTAACCACATCTTTAGTGATGGTGGAACAAATTTCAGGGGAGCTTATCGGGAGCTTTCGAAATATATGCAGGGCGCTGTGTTGGAAGAGAAAATTGAGTGGGGTTTCAATCCGCCTTCTAGTCCTCATTTTGGGGGTCTTTGGGAGTCTGGTATAAAATCTGTCAAATCCCATTTATTGAGAGTAATCGGTCATCAACTCCTGACATATGAGGAGTTTTATACAGTCCTCACACAGATTGAATCTGTGCTCAATTCTCGCCCTTTATGTCCGCTTAGTAATGACCCGAATGACATATCTGCACTAACACCAGGACATTTTCTTACTTTGGCTCCATTAACTGCTATTCCTGAAACAGATTTATCACACCTATCTATCGGTCGATTATCGCGTTGGCAGCTTTTAATTCGTATCCATCAGGATTTTTGGAAAAGATGGAATTTAGAATACCTGAACACACTGCAACAACGAAAAAAGTGGTTCAATAGTAACTCGCCTCATTATTCAATAGGTGCACTCGTCTTGATAAAAGATGATCAACTCCCTCCATTGCGCTGGCGACTTGGACGCATTGAGAAATTGCATCCTGGCGCTGATAAAATAGCTAGAGTAGCTACTGTTCGGACTACTCAAGGTGTACTGCAGAGATCAGTGGTTAAATTATGTCCATTACCTCTCCAATAGTTATGACATATATTGATGTATATATGTATATATTTTTTTTCGCTTTATGTTCGATATCTTTTCAATTTTATATTTGCTTTTTTTTTTCATAAAATATTCTATTTTAGGTGGGCGGTTATGTTACTGCAACTGAGTGTTGTTGGTTGCATTCATTTATTTTCTATTCCAAAATGCTTGTTCGTTTCATGCGGCCCACGTATGTTCATTTCTTTCTCTATGGACGCGTAACATATGTTGGAGCTATATGACATTGCCAGACGAAAGAGTCGTAATTCGAATACAGACGTCGACGCTCGTTCGATGCAGTGCAAGACTTTTCTTCGTTTCTTCGCAATTTTTCTCGTTAATTTCTACAAATTAGAACTCTGGTGAAAAAGTGACTGTTCTGGCTCGTGAGTGACACGTTCAGCCGTGCTGTAAAACCAACAGGTACGCAGAAGTCGATACTCCAACATTTCGTATTTTCTTTTCGAGTCATTTTTTCTCACCGGAATTTCATTGTTAATTTCTCTTTCTTTTTCATTTAATTTCAAAGGCCGTGTCGTGCCAAAGTAGATACTGATGTTGTTTCTTGAAGGACATTTTTTCATTCCTTATGGCTGTGATTATTTTTTTGTGATGTTGTTGGTCCAGTTGGAGATACGGTTTCACTGACGCTGCAGAAGAATGGCCTGTTATCTTTATCAGCTGTTCCTCGCCAAAACCCTACTTTGGCTAATTGGCTGACAGCAGTAGCTCGATGCGAGTGGTTGGTTATCTTTGACTTGGTTGTGTTGATGCCAATGAGTTCTGCCGATTCTTTTGTCCATTTAGCTATCGTATTGGGACCGACTGGGGAGTTTTTGAACCATGAACCATATTTCCAATTTTTATGTGGAGTAAGGAATAGTCTTTCATTGGTTATGTTTACAGTTATTTTGGATACAAGTAGCTTATATAACCTCACCGGACAAATATCTTCTTCAATATTGGGAGTCAGCCATTTCGTTTCCGCACATTTTGGGCACCACCTTGTCTTGTTTTAGAAAATATCGGATTGTAGGCAATTCGGCCCGTGGGATTACCATCGTTTTCAATTTCGAATTGGAAATGCGAAATTAGGCATTATTTACCCTCTCCTCCGCGCCAAGCAAGCTCCAATGCAGCAATAAAATAAAATTTTCTATTCAAACCGTCTGGATTATCTTCTTTACATAAGTTGACCATCTTTTTGTGTTGCTCCAAAGACAGCGCCTTGGCACTAACTTTTCTTTTCTCAGGGTCCACTTGCAAAATACGCCTCTTGGCATTTCGTGCATCCCGCGCCGTTTTAAAAGCCACGTCTGTGAATGGATCGAACCTAACGCTCCATTCGGAATAAAATTTTTCCTGCAGCTGTTTGGCAGTATTATTCCACAAGGTTTTTACGACACTTTCCTTGTAGTCTGATCCGTCTCTTTTCTTCATATTGAAAGCCCAGTCTAGCATAATAATATTGAGCTCTGACAAACTTGTTTTTTCATTTACAAGGTATTCCCGGGCAGCACAGAATTCTTCAAATTGTTTCCAAATGTAGGATCTTGACTTCACTGTATTAAGCGGCACACTTTTCTTCACACTTACCTCAATTGAAGTAATATTACAATTGCCAAAAAGTTTCATTTTTATCTACTTTATGGTAAAATACGAAAATAAACTGACAGAACTGCCAAATGTGCTGTTGAAGTTATCGCTAACAACTGCTTGTTTATCGTAACCATGACGACCGCTACTTCCACCAACGGCCAAGGCTATCCGGACGTAGGTATTAATATTCCTATGCAAACTAGGCATTTGATAAAAACAAATTTCTAAAAGTGAAAACACTGTGAGGTTGAGTGTTTTCAGATACAGTTTGTTTCTATTGGTCCGTTTCCAAAAATTGAGCGATTTCATTGGACGATGTTGAATGATCACCTGAATGGTCATGTTAATAAGCAGAATTGTCGGTACTGGGCAGTGGAGAATTCGAGACGAAAACATAAACGACCCCTTCATAGCCCAGAGGTCGTGGTTTAGGCCGCTATGTCTGCTAAAGGCATAATGGGACCTTATTTACATGAAGATCGACAGGGTCGAGCAATTTATGTTAATAGTGACCGTTATTGCGATATGTTGCGAAATTTTTGGTCCCAGAGTTGCAGGAGTTTGCAGGTTTCACTTGCCATACCTCAAATGATTCCATGGAAGTTTATTCCCTAACAAAGTCATTTCGAGAAGGTATAAGTAACATCAACTGGCCTCCCAGAAGCCCCGACCTTAGCCCGCTTGATAATTTTGCATTTTTGTTTTATTGAACAAATACCCGATACCCTTTCTGTACACCTCTTGGAAAAATCATAATAAAAACTAGTACCCCAATCACTGTATTTATGTTATCCGGAACCTGATAACAATCTTCGAAACACTATTAATATAAAGGATATATGATTGATTTCAACAACATAATTTTACATATAGTATATAAAAAACAATGCTCATTCTTTCGGAAATAATGGAAATCAATCGATACAATAAACAACCATTCCTACTCAATGACCAATCAGAATTAAATTGATCATCACTTCTCAATCTACCAAATAGAAACCTCCCCTACAACAGTGTTTGAAATTAAGCCTCCCCCTTTTTAATTTATTGGAGAATTAAGGAAGACACTATGCTATTCAGTTAAGTTTATATAAGAAGAAACCAGAATTGGCGGATTGGCGGAATTTTTTATGCATAATATTTCATTTTTTCATATTTCAAGTTGATTTGGGGAAGATTTTTCCACTACCTGAAACCATTACTTATGAGTATATGTGTTTCACTGGAACATTTGTTTTTCCTTCGGATTTTTTGGGTTATAGTCTGAAGGACCAGTATTAAAAGGCAGAATTTCTTTTCAGAAATTTCATGTGGAAAACCTGAAATGATCGAAAATGGCGATTATATCGGAAGTGAGTTCTCTTTTGAAAGCAAGCTAACAGTTCGATGTTCAGAAGGCTTCACATTGCAAGGAACCCCAATATTAAGTTGCAATGAAAATGGAAAATGGGAACCATCTCGACCTGCTTGTATCGGTAAGTTTGATTTCGATCATTCAACAGAAACCAGTGAATAAATATATCATCGTTTCAGGTGTACCCTGTGAGAAAATCATTGATATTCCAAATGGATTTATAACCAACCCCAAAGTCACTTATAAATACGGTGATATCTTAAATTTCCAATGCAAAGAAGGATTTGATATGGAAGGTCCCGAAGAAAGTGTTTGCAATAAGTTTGGAACCTGGACAGAATTACCAACTTGTTCATGTCAGTGTTTACGGTATTTTCGATCTTTGAGATTTTATATTATCCGTTTCGCATAAGTGTTCGTTATTCCTGCTACTTCACATTGTTTAAAATTTATGAACCGAATTTCAATTCATAGAAAAATGTTTTATTGAATAATTCAAGAATTATTTCGGAAATGATAAATATTACTTCAGCTAGTAATCTATCCAAAATGGAACATTTTCCCAATTGGTTCATATACTTACTTTACTATTTAATTATTACTGAAAAACATTTTAGTGCCTCCAACTACAACGTCTACCAGTACTATGAAGGCTCTGATAAAAATTTGTGAGGTTCCAACAGAACCTGAAAATATGATTATGAATGGAGAATATGACAATCGCGAGCAAATACCAGGCAGTTTGGTTCTTTTCAATTGTACGGAAGGATATAAAATGGTTGGTTCGAATGTTATTCAATGCCTAGAGGATGGTACTTGGAGTGAATTACAGGAGAGTGCAGAAGTGAGTTACATAAAACCTTTTTCTATAAAACAGTGTTCTTTCGTTTTGTTTAAATCATTTTGTTCAGTTTCTTGAAAATTTTTCTCTTATAATTTTAATTCATTTTATTTAATATTATGAAATTACTGAGAGTATTTGGGATATTACAGACGAATATTTTTAATTCAAGTATGTTTTTAGAAAAATGCTATTGATTATAGTACTAAATTACTTATTGGGTGAAAATGTCCTGGTACCAAGAGTACCAAGCAAAAAAATTGACACATTTTAATTGGCAAATAAAGTTATGAATGATGCATTGATAATCGTCTCACTGACTGAGAATGTTTGCTTGAATTCCTGAGAAGACCGAGAAAGCATTTACGCTACAAAATTTTAGATATATTAGGATTAATACAAGAACAAGATCCTTGGAGCAATCATTTCCTTCTTGCTTTTTACGACCATTTCGCTCAAAGTTATGGCCTGTGGGAAACCGTTCAAAATTTGTAGTTTTCTTTATCTTCTCATTTTTTCAGTAGTGTATATGAAGCCCATTACACCTTTTAAGGAAACAGTTTCAACTTCACAGCAATAAATTTTTTCAGAAAATATTTTTCTTTTTTAAAATTTCCAGTGCTATTAAATTCATTCACTTCACTTCCTCTTCGTTTAGTGCCATAGATCTGGATCCATTGGTAGACAAGGGAAAAGCTGGATTCAGAAGTACGTATGCTGGGCAGAATCTGAAAATGAGAAATGATCAAAGCGTAAGGGACATGGAGAGTGCATTCTTGTTCATAATTTGAAAGCAACTTTGAGAAATCAAACCGAATTCTGTTTATATCTTTTTGAGTACGAAAAAAAAACTAAAACGTTCAAAAATAAGGATAATATTCTTGAGAAACTCGTAGAAAGAATTTACAGCTTAAATCATTACACTGGTCAACAGTGGTTTTGGTGCCGAAGATTTTGTAGGTGATTTCATATGAATTTGATGCCCTGAATTCAAATATGCTATTCGTTTTTGCCTATCAGCTCGAAATCTTAAGATATCAACATTTTTGTGAATTATACATTACACTATTTTAAAAGACAAACCATGGTTTAGAGAAACAAATTAATAAAGGAATTTTTATTATATTACACAGATATTACAGATATTATTCATTAAATACTATAGAAAACAGAAAAAGTCATCATTTAAACCAATTACTCACTAAATATTTCGGAAACTTCTTTTGCGTGACATTCTTGAATGTACTTTAGAACAATCCCGTTTTAAAGACCAGCAGTAATCTCCCATCATTCTTGATAGCGATCCTCCATACATTTGATATCTTGGTGAAATCTTTCACCTTGCTCCTCACTAATGTCGCCTAAATTATGAGGAAAACGATCTAACTGGCTGTGTAAATAGTGCACCTTAATGCGCATGTTACACCCAAGTTATCTGAAATTATTCAGCATCTCATTGACTAATTCAACATAGTTTTCAGCTTTGTGTTTACCCAGAAAATTTTGGATAACTGAAATAAATGAATTCCAGGCATTTTGTTCAATCTCAATCATTGAATTTATGAAGTCAGGGTCTTTAAATAGCTGTCTTATTTGTGGGCCATCAAATATTCCTGCTTTAATTTTTTTCCTTACTCAGCTGAGGCATTTTTTTCCTATATATGCAAAGCATGATCCATTCTTTTCAAGAGCCTTTACAAACTGATTCATTATACCCAGCTTGATATGCGGGGGTGGAAACATGATTTTCTCTCATGGAACTAAAGGATCATTGATGATATTCTTTCCCCAACCTCCATGTTTTCTCTTCTATGCTTGGTGTGGCCACTTTGCTGTCCAAGGAGAAAGTTTACCATTTTTAAATCTACACAAATTGTGCGGGTACAAAATTAGAAGTAATAATAATCACCCGCTTAATGAAGGGCAGCGGACTTCCTGAGTCGCTGGTTATACTATAACAGTAGATCCAAAATTATCTTTGGTATATAAGATGTTTGCAAGGTGAATAAAAACAAGTTTGTAGTTAAAATAGAATTATGTATTCACAGATAAGAATAGTTACACAATGTTCGGCACTTGAGATTACACTCACAGAAAGAGTTTTTAGGTGTCTATAATAATCAAGGATTTGAAGTTCTCTGCTCAATCTAGGGCACTCCTGGTAATATAAAATGATAAAGAGATCTGACCTTATTTGTTGTTTGGAGTTCACCACAGCTTTGCTTCAATCGTCGATGGTAGATTTCTCAGAATAAGGTGCAGGCACTTTGGATAAAGCTTCACAAACTTCTACTGATGAATTGTGCCTTGGCGATATGTAATTGCTTCACAGATTCACAATTCACAACCTTTTTCTTTTACGTAGAGAATTTCAACTGAGTAATTCACATACACATGAACTAGGGTAGCTAACTGACCCGAAAACAGATTGTTTTGAGAGATTTTAAGAGGAACTTGTAGTTCTGAGTGCCGTTATGGACTCGTGAAAAGTAAATTGATAAAAAGAGCTTACTTGAAGATACTGTGCACAAGAGCGTCTTGAGAGAGAATGAATTTACTTATAGGAGTACTTACCACCTTGAGAGGTGTAGAGAGAATTTACTTGTAAAACTTACTTACCCCCTGAGAGGTGTAGAGAGAATGAATTTTAATAACTGAAAGAGTTCGGACGTGTACAAAAGTTCAGGTAGCTAAATTTAGGGATTTCCAAAATCCGTCCGACAGAAGTCATTCTTGGAAGTGACGGCCGCTACCCCAAATTACGAGAACTGTCCTTTGTTGTGAGAATATCGCAAATCACCCATTGGTGTTCATGATACTTTATTTTTTCCAAAACCAATACTATGTTGTCATATTGCTCTTTCATTTTCGTTGAGTGAGCAGTTGGTACTGAGCCATATGTGCAACAAGTCACTGGAATCTCTCCTCTCCTACCAATCGTCAGCATGTATATGTATTATGTGTAGCAAAAGAAGGATATGTCCTTCTTTTTTCTCGAAATTCAATTGAAACCGCCAAAACTAAAATACCTGATTTGTTACTCTGTGCAGTAATAAAGCATCTAGATTTTGAAATCATCTTCTTGCCAATGAAAATTTTCATACTGCTAATTGAAGAAAATCCTCATCATTCAGTATTCACTCAGATGGTAAACATTGAGGCTATTTTAAGTTTCCAATCCAAAATTGCCTCAAGGAGCTTTACAGTGAATAAAGTCTATGATGATTAGAGATAAACACATTATGATGAGAAAACTGTGAATGTTACTCGTAGGAAATAGTTTGCATCATGATGCATGAAGTTAGTTTTGAATAATCTTTACTAAAATAAAGCTGATTTTCTTACCTCAAATCTATTTAAAAACACCTGAAGTATTTCCTACGTCACACACAAGAAAGAAACAAAATTTGATTGAAAATGAGTTGTTATGTGGAAGGCTTATAGCCTGTTTGAGTTTCAATTATATCATTATCATTTGATTCTGCCATAATCAAGAAGAAGAATTTCATCAGAACCTATGGTATCAGTTTGGTTTATATCACACAAAATAGACAAAGTAAAGCAGAAACGATTGATACCACTTTTACCCAAACATTCGAAAAACACAGACATTTGGGGAATTCTATAAGCACTCTGTTCAGGTACACAGTAGAGCCAACAACTGCCATGCAGTTCATTTTCCAACATTTTCGGTAGATGCAAATAAAACAGAATGAAAATCGTATGATGAGAAATCTTGAGAAAATAAATATATAGAAATTAAGCAATCTTCAGTATGAATCCTAATATTTCATTGCTTGTGTTGCTTGGAGGGCAAAACTCTCACTGTTGTGAATTTTGCCAATGTAAAGGAAGTTAAACGTGATCCCATCGAAAGAATGTTACGTATTGATCTTTCAATATTTTGAAAGAATGAAAATTCTATTTTATATTAGCCACCTACTTTTATAGTAATATAGTGGAGATAAAAAGTATTTCATTTCCCACGATCAATAATAAGTATATTGATGAATGTTAAACGCTATTATCAATACAAATTTGAAAAAATATGTCTATATCCTTGTCTAAAAAATAAAATCAATTTAACGAAAGTTTATACTTTTGTTCTGATTATGGATCCACTATATACGCTTTTGCATATAACACTTTTGGATATTGATTGGTCTGAATTGGATGTTGTGAAAGGGAAGTATTTAGTCACTTTCATTTCATCTGACTTAGATCAAGAAAGCAATTTTCCTCTTTCATTAGAAAATCATTCATACATGATACTAGTCTGTCCTAATCTATAAGAATAGAAGTTTCAATAATTGATTTGATGCTCAGAATTGTGTAGAAATCATCTTGAATTAAAAACAAAAATGCGGTGATTACCTCCTTGTACAATTCGATTTAATCGATAAATACCTATGGATTCTGAAGGTGCGAGTAAATGATTTTTTCACCTCACAGAACTGTTAAGAAAATGTATTTCATCTTTAATCAAATAGTTGAGTTATTCTTCCTATGAAAAAACTGTGTTATTACGTTTCTTTATTCCCTATAATTATGAAAATATTGATTTATCCAAATCAATTATTTCAGGGTTGAGATGAAAATTTGTTTTCTGCATTGAGGCAATGGTTTTCTGTTTATAAAGGCTGATCCATTTAGAGGTACTTTTTTTAAACGGAAAAAAATAATAAAAACAATCTTATTTTATAATCTCTACTAACAAATAATAGAACCATTCTTTTCAATTATTTTTGAAGATAATTTATTTCAAATGCTGACTTCGAGTACGGTTAACAAGATCCATTCGATAGTTCCAATCTTCGGTGACGCGTGTGGGTATTTCTCCAATGACTCGAGTAATATAGACCCAGATTCGGGCATTTTTTTGTTCACGAACCCATTAAGCCAATAATGGGCCTCATCAGTGAACAAAACTTTTGTCGAAAACAGTGAATCTTCTGCAAGCTTGTCGAGAGACCAACAACTAAAACTTAAATGATTAGGTATGTCGGTAGGCTTTAGTTCTTGAACTAATTGAATTTTGTAAGCTTTCAAAAAAGATCCTTACGTAAAATCCGCCAAGTCGTTGAATACGAAATCATCACTTCAGGGTCATCACGTACACTCTCCCCACCGCCGCTATATTCTCTTCACAACGAGCTAGATGTTGTTTATTTAGTCGAGTATTATCCAATAACAAATATTGAGCCTCAAACTTAGTGATGGTAGAACGAATTGTGCGTTCGGTTGGCCGATTATGTTGAGCATAAGACGCTCTAAGTGGCCGATACACATTAATAGGAGAACGCCCATTTTCGTAATAAAGCTGAACAATTTGTAGACGCTGTACCGGGCCAAGTCGATCTGCAACTAAAACACCACCACAAAGAGTACCTCTAAATGAACCACCCTTTATATGTGCTGAAAGAACCAATTGATTATCTTGACGCACGTGATTACGAAACGTGATTTCATTGGTTGTACCTTGATTTACATTGCTTTTATGCGATTTTGATGCAAGTGAGGAATCATTATTGACGATTCTGTGGTTCCGCTTTGAAATAAGTGAATAAAATGTGCAGAACTAATTTGATAGGGTGCACCCTATTGTTTCTACTTTTGGTAGTAGGTACATATTTTGTCCCTACTCTCTATCGCGTCATGAATGGGGCCGCAACGTCTCGCCTCATTCGAAGTGGTATCCTGCACCGCTTTAGTAAAAATGAGACGCATCTTACAAACTCAATTTCAAGACGTATACTACCCATCATTAACTCCAACCGTGATTCTTGGTTTGTAGAGAAAGAACGAGCAACAGTGAAGGATCATTACCTCACACCTATGCAATGTACAAATTTTCAGCTACAATTTCAGATTAGTTTTCATAATCATCTGATAGGCCATCGCTGTGCATCACGCTCTATTAGTTATCACAGAATATATGATTTTTATAATTATTCCAAAGTTTAGGTAACAAGTTGAAATTAGCTTGACAATGGCAACACCACAAAGGGGGCTCACTGCTTTAAGGATTTTTTAAATCTTATCTCAAATTTAACCGGATGTGAAATAGGCAACGCATTATATTTCCTTTCGCATCCAATGTCTCAGGAAAAAGTGATGATATCGAAACTTGAATAATATGGAATATCTTTCAACTGTTTGTTATTCGACCGAAATTCCCGCTAATACCAATAATTTTAAATCTGTAGGATTCAAGCGTCACAGAGATATGTTTAACAATGAATATTATGTTCTTGACTGCTTTAAACTATTGCATATTTTCATATTTCAGTCAACCCGTGAATAGTGGAAACTTTTAAGATTGATTTTACTTCATTTCGAATTACATTCAATGGAAAACCTATTTTTTCAATTTTACAGAAATTTCTTGTGATTCTCCTGGAGTATTAGAAAATGGATTAGTTTATGGAAATAGCTATTACTTCGAAGACAAGGTTGTCTATGAATGTAACGATGGTTATCTCTTGGTAGGCGCAACATACTCCTCATGTACCATTGCTGGAATTTGGGCGCCACCCAAACCGATATGTACTGGTAAATATTTCAGAATTAGAAACTATATTGAATCGAATTCTTAATAATATTTTCCGTAGTTGTATCTACCACAACAATTCCAAGTACCACTTCAACAAAAACGTCGAAGATGATTTGTAGAGATCCTAAGATACCAGTGAACATGATTAAAGAAGGAAATGATCATGATTCAAGCTTTTTGCCAGGCATATCTATCAGTTTTGGTTGTGCTGAAGGATATAAAATGTTGGGTAATAATATTATTCGTTGCACAAGAAGTGGGAGATGGACTCGTTTACAAGGAAAATGTAGAAGTGAGTATAGAAATAGAATCACTTTGATCTTTCACAATGCATTCATTTGAAGTTGAATACGTTCAAAGAATTTGATAATTATATCAACCTATAACACGATCAAAAACTACAGACCTACGTTAGATATCTCCATGATATTCACTGGATTTATGATCGCCCACCATGCAAGGTGTCCAGAAAGGGTATCAGGTAATTATTTTTTCATTTATTTATTTATATAACTACAGAAGAAGGTAAACAGAAACAACAAACTAATTCTAAATATTTAAAATAAGACGTGTAATACAAAGTCAGCCAAAATAGTATGACTTGATATCTAAGATACTACAATGAAAAATATCCAAGTTAAGACAAACAGAATTACAAGCATGACAAAGAGGAGAATATTTCAAAGTGTTAGTTCTCGGTGTCGGCATGTAAAATGTGTTGTCCGCTCTGGAAGCAGGTCTTGGAACTAGAAAATTGATATGAGTGAGTATGCTAGAATCTTTAATCATCCCATTGATCAACTTGTGCATGAACACAACGCACTGGCAGTCCCGCCGACATTTCAGACTCTTCATGCCAAAGTAAATCCTGAGGGAAACCAGTGGGCGGATACACATTATCCTCTCTATATGATAAAAGCTTGAGAAAAAGTCGTTGCACCGACTCAATCCCAACAATATGGTTTTGGTGGTAAGTGGACCATACTAAAGCTGCATATTCCAGCTTGACCTGACATATGCCTGAAAAAGAATCTTCAATTCAAATATTGTCAGCCAAAAGTTCAAAAGAATATATATATATATGTGGTTATATCCGAAAAGTCACGAGAAATGCGCGCAATAAATCCGTACATCCCTTTGCAGCAGACAGAGTGGCATCAATATGTGGTGCGAACGAAAGTTTTGGGTCAAAAATCACTCCCAAATCAGTCAATAACGCCGGACGCTCAAGCGATTTACCATCCACAGTATAGTTGAAAGGAATTACATTTTTGTTATGTGTAAAAGACATGACATTACACTTTTTGACTTTCAGAATCGATCGGTTTCTTTCGCACCATTCGACAACGCGCAGCAAATTGATGGAAAGCCGCTGACAATCGAAGGCACCCTCACCTCAAGGTACATCTTGAAATCAACGGCAAATAGCAGGCAGTTAACATCCACCACATCAGCCAAATCATTGATGAAAATTATGAAAAGCAGTGGTCCAAGGTTACTGCCCTGAGGCACTCTTCGAAGTACTCGAAACCACAGACCGCACACCGTTGAACTCAACATATTCCCGCCGGTCAGACAAATAGGACTTAAAAGATTTCTGAGATTGAAGCAAAAGCCAAATTGGGACAACTTCGTCATAAAAATTCCATGGTCCATTGAATCGAACGCTTTTGAAGAATCAGTATACAGGACATCGGCCTGGGATCTTCTCTCAATTATCTCAGAAACGAACTGTGCTATGCTAAGGAGGTTGGTAACTGTTGAACGGCCTTTGACAAAACCATGCTGAAAAGGTGTTATTCGATTACAGACTAGAGGATATAACCGAGTGTAAAGGAGGATCTCAAATATTTTGCTGGGATTACAGATTATTGATATCGGTCGGAAATTGGAAATATCAAATTTGTTGCCCTTTTTGTGAACCGGGCGAATCTTTAAAAGTTTCCACGCATCGGGAACCATGCAACGTCTCAAGCAGATATTGAATAAGATTGTGAGCAGATACGCCAAGACACAAGCACAATCCTTGAAAATTAAGGAGGGAATTCCATCCGGACCCATAGTCATAGTTGGTTTCATCTTGTAAGTTCAATAAATCAAAAAATAATTGTGAGCAATAGAAAAGTTAATTGTTTATTATTAACATATGAATTGGAGAATTATCTGGAAGAGATGATGTTATGCAAATGAAGACCGTTGCGTTGCTGGCAGTCTTCTAAACGAGAACGAAGATTGGCGATAACAAGTTGACACATAGCTATTGATATTGCTGCCATCTCTGACCTGATGTTTTGCTTCACCTGGCTTAGATTCGTCGGATTATTTTGATAAACCTTACTTCCAAGGTATCCCCATGCAAAATGGCCAAGTGGGCTAAGGTGGGGGCTTCTGGAGAACCGGTTGATGTTACCCCTTCGCGAAATGACTTTATTAGGGAATATTTCCTTGAAAATTTCCATTGAATCATTTGAGGAACGGCAAGTAGCCCAACCTTGCTTGAACCACGTTCTTGAATTGAAGGTGAAAATATGCTTCGTCACTAAACAGTATGTTGTTAAATCGCTGCAGCTATCGCAGCGTTCGCAAAATTTTGTCGATTAGCATAGTCCGCATGATTCAATTCTTGAACCACTTGAATTTTATAGGCTTCTAGATGAGAGTCTTTCTTTAAAATGCTTGACTTCGCTTCCGGATTGATAAAGACGGATTCTGACGAACCGACGCCTCTACTTCTTCAATTGTTTCTTCAACTTTACAAAGACGACCAGAGTTTTGAATTTTAACTGTCGCACCTATATTCTCGAACATCCTTTTTTTTTTTTTTTTTTTTTTTTTTGTTGCGCCCAGGGCAGAGGAATAAAGCATCATGACCTTTCCTTCCGACACTAGTTGGGAGTGGGATCAGTGTCTTCCGGGTCGTGTGGGACTCTAACCCACTAAAAAAACCTCTACCCTTAAAAAGAGCGCAGACACCACTGCTCGCGCAGTATACGGTCAACGCCCAGCACTCACTCCCCTCACTGGGAAATTGGGAATGTGAGAGAGAGCTCGTATTGCTTCCGGAAACAGGGTTCCGTTGGCCTCCCGAGAAACTCGTGAGACAACTAACCCGCCCCCGACAGTTCCGTATTCACCCGTCCCTGGTTACGGAACTACTGTACACGGGGTATAGATCCATTACGGTCTTGACCCCATACACACCTTCACCATGCGGTCTCCAGCATGTATGGTGAGGCCCTGTTCTCGAGGACTCGGCTTCCGAGGTTGTGATATAGTACCACTTCCTCTAGCCAGTCGTTCGGAAGAACTTATGCCGACTAACTCAATCTCCAGCGTCTCTAGCGGGCAACTAGGGGTTAACGCTTAGATAGAGTCATAGGATGGGAGGAAGTAGGGTAATTTGGTCCACAATGGAGATGTGGAGGTTTGTTCCGGTATATCAGAAAGAATTAGCGCGAAAAAAGAAAGTGTGCATGTTGCAGAAAAGCATGGGTAAGGTATCTGCGGTAGTGTGATGAATCAAGAGAGAAAATACCGGAGCAGATTTTTAAGTGTCAAAGATGTTTATCTCAGAACATATTGAAAGGAGAATCAGATTCTCATATTGGGTAGTTGATAGCTGTTTAGAAGTTAAGGGGTTGAATTTGTAGTATACTTGTGTCATTGCGCATCCTCATGATAGGTGAGGAAGTCGCAAGTAGAGTGAAATGAACTAAGTAAAGAAGGTTATGATCAGGGTATCATAGAGATTATAGTTAGTGTAAAGTTTCATAGAGACAGATGAAGAATATTTAGTGTATATAATTTTGGGGTATGGTCATTCTTGGTTCGTCGCTTATTACAGCTACTTAAGCCCGTACACCACGACAAGGTGATGACCACGTACGGGATTCTCGAACATCCTGATCCATGCTATCTTTACTTGTACCGTTGCGTGTACGATATTCCGTACGATAGAGACGTTGAGCAGTCATTGAATCTCCATTACGATAATACACCGTACGCAGAATGCGCGATGCATCCCGAGTACTATTCTATCGTGACTAAACTCCACAAAATGGCGGACGCCACGAAACCCTTCCCGCTTCTTTCAGATGCCCCGTTCCGAATATAGCGCGAAAAAACAAATACCCGTTACCCTTTCTGGAAAACCATGTATATATATATAATGGGTGGCCCATTTAAAAATTGGAATTTAATTTTGCCAAAAAAAAAACTGCTCAATATTTTCCAATGGTTGAACATTTATTTAAAAGGTTGGTTCATGACATTTATTTATGAAAAATAATTTCGGCCAAATGACCACCACGGCTGACTTGGCAGTAGCCTATTCGTTCCACTCAATTTTTAATACATTTTCGATTGTTTGGGGCTCTATTTCACCAATAGCAGCTCGAATTTCGGTCTTGAGGTCTTGAATTGTTTCTGGATTGTTGGAGTAACACTTATCTTTCTCCGCTCCCCAAAGATAATAATCCAATGGCGTCAGATCGCAGCTTCTTGGTGGCCAATTCACATCACCATTTCTGCTGATTATTCGATTTCCGAAAATGCGGCGTAAAACATCGATTGTGGCGTGTGCTGTATGGCTCGTTGCACCGTCCTGTTGAAACCAAACATCGTCCAAGTCGTTAGCTTCAATTTCTTGAAAGAACCAATCGTTCAACATTGCGTGGTAGCGCTCGGCATTGACGGTTACGGCGATTTCTGCTTCATTTTCAAAGAAAATGGACCGATGATGCCGCCAGACCAAAGTCCGCACCAAACAGTCACTCGTTGTGGGTGCATTGGCTTCTCTATGACGACGTGCGGGTTTTCTGTGCTCCAGATGCGACAATTTTGCTTATTAACATAACCACCGAGGTGGAAATGAGCTTCGTCCGAAAAGATGATTTTTCGATAAAATTCGTTATCCTCCGCCAAACAATTTTCCGCCCAATTTGCGAACCGTAGACGACTCGGATGGTCAATTGGCTTTAGCTGTTGCACCAATTGAACTTTATACGGCTTCATGGCAAGAGCTTTACTCAAAATTCGCATCAAAGAAGTGCGTGAAATGTCCAATTGTTGAGAACGATGGCGAACTGGTGTTGATGGTTGTTCACGCACACTTTCAGTCACAGCAGCAATATTTTCGGTTGAACGGACCGGACGTGTACGTACACGTGTTGGTTTATCCACCAACATTCCGGTTTCACGAACACGTTTCACAAATTCATCCACAAATTGGGTTTTGGAACATTTTTTTGTCGAATTTTTTCTTAAATTTCTCACAGTTTGAGTAGAAGACTCACCACTTTGGAAATAAGTTTTTAATATTTCCCAACTTTCTTCAAGCGAATAGCGTCCCATTTCGTAAACTTCAAACTTTCAACTAAATATTAGTCACGTCAAAAGAATAGTTGACGTTTATAATGTCAAATAATCGGTAGTTCAAATTCCAAACACTAGATGGACCACCCGTTACAGGGTGTCTACTATAATAGGTGCCAAACTTCAGTAGGTGATAGTGCAAGTCATTTGCAACAAAAAATGTACTAAACACTTTTTCGAAATGTTGATAGTTTTTGAGTTATTTAGGACTTCTTCGTTTTTCGAAATTTTTTGCTTTCTCCTTTGAAAACAAGAATATCTCTGTTAATTTTCTGATCATATCATCAGAAAGGGAAGTAAACACGTTATAAAATAGGTACTCATTAATGTTAAAAAAATGTTTTATACCGGGTGTTGTAAAAGGGTAAATGTAAAAATTGAAAAAACTGCAATCTTAGTGGTATTTTCTTGTAAGCTGTACCATTGAAAATTGGTGAATAAGTCGAGGTTTTTTTCTAGGAAAAACTAGTACATGTAATAGACTTTCAAACGGTATATCAACTTTTCACTTAATTTTTGTTTTTCCAACAATATCACTGTTTTAAGTCAGAAAAATATAAAATTCAGAAACGCAAATTTTATAACAATTCATTTCAAAGTATTGTAGGTTCAAAACAGACATAAATATTAATAATAGTAACATAAAAACATTAAATAAACTTTGAATGAAACTAAATGAACGTTAAAATCAATGTTATTGCAAAACCGAATTAAAAATTATAAAAACTGTTAAAATCGCCTACCCCTTTGCTCAATGCATTTTATACATCTTTTTCGTACAGAATCCACAACCTTTCGAAGTTCATTACGTTTTCGATGCATTGTATCACAACATTCCTGAATTCTGTTGATTAGTTCTTCTCGATCATTAATGTTATTTTTATACACATTTTCTGTCAGAGTGCCCCAAACATAAAAGTTGTGGCGAGATCAGTTCTTCTAGGTGGCCATCTCAAGGGTCCATATCTTCCAATCCATTTCTCCCCAAAGCTATGATTCATCCAGTCTCTTACAATTCGACTATTATGGGCAGGGCATCCGTCCAGTTGAAAATAAAGTTCATATCTATCCGCTATGGAAATATCTTCAAGAATGTCAACTACGTTATTATTTAGTAAATTTATGAATTCATTGAAATTGAGGCGATCGGGAAGTATTACCGGCCGGAATAGCCGCTCTCTCATGAATCCCAACCAAACATTGACTTTCAATTCATGCTGATAATGAGATATAACATTCGCATGTGGATTTTCCGTTTTCTACATATGGGAATTTCGTAAATTTATTATTCCACTTTTAGTCGATGTTGCCTCATCAGTCCATAATATTTTATCACATCCCCACTCTTCCAACTTATTTAGGTACCACCTATAGAATTCTAATCTGACCTCATCATCCACAGGTAACAAATTCTGGACTTTATTTAAATGATACGGGTGTAAATGATTTTGTTTCAAAACTCTGTGTACTGTGGAATGGTGAAGCCCTAATGTGGCACCAACACTCCGAGTGGGATCTTCTCTAATAGCGCTAAGTATTGTTGGTATATGGTGCTTGCCTCCAGTGCTGAGCAATTCGACCACCTTCTCTATTTCGTAAACCTCGAAACGATCCAGTTTCACCAGAGCGCCTAAAAACTTCTACAATTGCCTTTCTGCTAGGTTGTTGTCTATTGGGGAAACGTAACGCGTACTCCCGCACTGCATATCCCGATATTCAATATTTGAGAAAACAGGCATATTCTTTTTTTTTGTAGATGCGTATAAGTAGAATTAATTCGTTAAAGTATATGATCTTTTTATTTTATTTTTTATTTTTATTCGTGGTATTCATTCCCGGCGGCCCCGCAGGGGCCGCCAGATACGCACTAATAAACCCTCCAACACGCCCCCTCCTCATACCTTTGTTTACAACTTTGCTGTTTTTATGTTACTATTAATAATATTTAAAACTGTTTTGAAGCTACAATGTTTTGAAATAAATTATCATAAAATTTGCGTTTCTGATTTCTATGTCTTTCTGACTTGAAACCATAATATTGTTGGAAAAACAAAAAGTTAAGTGAAAAGTTGATATATCGTTCAAAAGTCTATTACATGTACTAGTTTTTCCTAGAAAAAAAAACAACTACTTATTCACCAATTTTCAATGGTACAACTAACAAGAAAATAGAACTAAGTTTGCACTCTTTTCAATTTTTACATTTACCCTATTACAACACCCGGTATAAAATATTTTTTTAACATTAGTAACTACCTATTTTATAGCACCTTTACTGCCCTTTGCGATGATATGGTCAGATTTGATGTAGCTGTAAGAATAACAGAGATATTCTTGTTTTTAAAGGGGAAAGCAAAAAATTCCGAAAAACCAAGAAGTGTTGAATAACTCGATATCTATCAACTTTTCGAAAAAGTGTTATAGGACATTTTTTGTTGCAAATGACTTGTACTATCACCTACTGAAGTTTGGCACCTATTATAGTAGACACCCTGTATAGTGATTTTTTGGTATTTACCTAGTATTCTATATGTTGAGTTTCAATGAATTGGGCATCTAGATTTTTTTTTAAAATACTATATATATATATACACTGCTCAACAATTGATAGGGATCACTTACTTTTTCTGAATTTATTTCTGAAATATTCGCTCCAAGATTATAAATTTAGTCAGATATCAGAGTATTTTCAGTTGATAATAGGTTCACTTTAGAAAAGAATGAAAAAATGGAAAGTTGGAGAGAAAAAAAGACTTTATCAGGAACACTCAAAATTCTGCGTTTGAATAACATAAAAATTTTATGATGAAACCACAAGAAGGCTGAAGTTTCGGTTAAGCTAGTACCTAGTTGGTCCCCCACGAGCTAGTCTCAAGCATTCTACCCTACGAGGCATACTTTCAATCAAACGATTTATACAATTTTGGGGCAAATTCGTCCAAATATCCCGTAAAGCGTTAGAAAGGCCCTCCAGGTTATTGATCGGTTGTTCTAAGGTTGACAATTGTCTAGACATCTCAGAATAGACATGTTCGATGGAGAGCGAGCCAGTCCATCCTATCAATAGCATGAGTTTCTAGCGCTTCATTAAACAGACGACTGTGGTGTGGACGGGCATTATCGTCAATTAAAATGAAATTCTCGCCCAAGGCAGCCGCAAACGGAACAATTATGGGTTCAATAATCATATCGTGATATCTCTGGCTGGTCATTGTGGTGTTCTGCAGAACAACCAACTCTGTGCGTTGGTTCAAACAAATGCCTCCCCATACACATATAGAGCCTCCGCCAAAAGCTGTTGTGGGTACCATAAACTGTTCTGCATACCTTCGACCTCTTTCCTCCAAGCAAGAATACGTCCATCGGGGTTGACCAAACGAAATCTAGACTCGTCCGTAAATAAACATCGGCTCCAATCTTCAACTGTCCAATTGCGGTGCTCCTCAGCCCATTGCCGTCGATGAACCCGGTGTTCCTCATTCAAACGGGGATATTGTACCCTCTTACGTGCTCTCAAACAACGAACATGTAGACGTCGTCTTACAGTCTGGTTCGAAATTAGAACTCCTGTTGCAACTCTCAGTGATCTATTGAGCCGCGACGCCGGGTAAGTGGGATTTCTCCTAGCATTGAGGATCAAAAGACGATCTTGGGCAGCTGTTGTACTGCTCTGCCGACCTCCCCAATGAACATGAGCTACTGAGTCGTTTTGGATGAACCTATTCCAAGCCCTACTCACGACACTTTACGAAACATTCAACCGCTGGGACACTTCTCGCTGGGACAAACCTTCCTGTATCCACCGTATGATTTGGTCCAGTTGCACAGTAGCCAAACGTCTTCTAGGCATGACTGATAAGCTGATATTATTCTCATTTTTTTGCAATTATTGTCACCTTATGTGTTTGAACGAAAGAAAAAAAACAGATTTAATAGCAAATACCACATTGCTTTTCAAAAAACATAACCAATTCAACCTCTCAAAACACCATAATTTCAAGCTGAAATCAGGGCACCTCAAAGTGAAAAATAAATGGGATCATTATCAGTGTTACCTCCCACCACTCAATAATCCTGTCATCTAGAAGGTGATTGAGTGACTGCTTCGTCGAAGAATGAATAACAATTAAAATAACATTTAGTGAATTCCATTTCATCAGTTTGGGCTAAGACCGAACCAGCCGTGCAGCAAGTTTAAGGAATGAAACAAGAGGTGAATGAACAAAGCTGCACTGCACAGTAGCATTATTCGTAATCAGTCTTGCATTTTATGTAGTGTGGACCTCTGGGTAATTATTGTGTTGATAAAAGGGTTGCTTCAAACAACCCAACAATATTTTGCGTATCAGTTTATAGTCAGAGTGAACGACAACGCCAAGAGTAATTTCTGTATGAGCTCAAGTCTTCGACATCAATTTGGATCCCACTTAATAGGTACTAATTATACACAGTGAATTTTTGACTACATACTCTATTTCATCCATAGATTCATGTAGGCCAAATTAATATTTTCTGTTCTTACGAGCTTGTTCTAGTCTCAATGGCTTGGATTCTGAGGAAAAATCCGTAGACAAACTTCAGTAAATACCTCTGGCCAAGAACCTTTTGATCTTACGAAGGAGATGACCTAGAGTTTTCATATTTTCGAAATAGGTAGATTGTCTAAATACCTTAGTCAAGTTCGTTATTATTCCAAATCGGTCGAATAGTTCAGCAGTTATGAGCAACTGATATTTGGTTTCCTCGATGCCTTCCTAAATATCTATTTGTGAATTTTAAAATGTTAGATTGCGGTTGAAACGAAATAGAAACCACGCCAGAAAGTTTTCAAGAAATTACTTAAATTTTATTTTTGAACTTGAAATCTCGTTAGATATTGATCAGAGATCCATAAAGTATTGAATTTATTTGAATTGAGTTTTTGATACTCAGAAAATTTTCAAATTTCAGTAATATACCATCTCACCGTGAAAAGTCAGGAGTTCCCCATATTTAAAAATCTCGGAAATTAAAAATGTAACCGACAGCCTCGATTAAGATCATCTATTTTTATTTTGTATTGTCATATAGGGCGTCCAGATTTCATGCAGTGAGCTAAGAGAATCGGAAGAAATAATAGCTTGGTATATTCCCTGTTCTGCTATAAACTCCATACATTTTGAATTGCAACTAATTCAGCTGTGAATATGCTGCAATCATAAGGGCAGTTTGAACTTTATTACTGAGCATGCTGTAAGGAACGCACTTCCTGTTCCTCCGGCAGACTTCGAGACATCTGTGAAAACAATATCTTCATTTTCGTAATAATTTTTATAATATCATAATGATTTTCATTTTTGTTAGAGGATTTTAAGGAAGTGTCTATAATGGACTCTTCACTGTCCAGGGTGGATGTCCTGTGTTTCTATAGTAAAGGCTCTTTGGGAAATTGGTCTCCAGAATATCCCGGATGACCGAGTGGTAAAATGGTAGCCCCAAGTTTTTGTTGATTTGCTTAGGCTTGACTGTACATTGAGCTGTACAGTTGAAATTGGGTAAGATTATTGGTACCGGTGGGTATTGAGCGGCATATTCGACTTCTTCATTTGAGGGATGATTAGCTTCTCTGCTAATTATCCGTAAGGCTTGTTACATATGCACCTGTCGCCAATCTAACAGCTTTGTTTTGTATGACATATTCACTTTTGTTTATTATGGAACTGTGCTTCTGGGTCGAAACTATATAGATTTCAAAGATATTTTTAGTGAACCTGTGTTGATTTATAGTAATTTGTTGAATGATTATTTCATTCTTTATTTCCAGTTGAGACTTCTTCAATTTTATTATTTATTTTTTCCTAGTTCTCAGCACAATCCAATGATTTGTTTCAGGGATATCATGTAGGCAGCCTGAAGTATCGAAACTTACGAGGATAATTGGAGAATCTTATCTATACGAAGACGTCGTGACAATAATATGCAAAAATAATGTGAAATATGAGCTTAAATGTAATAAAGATGGTATTTGGGAAGGAGAGCGAGATAACTCGTGCTGACAAAGAAGAATAGACATTGAAAATGAGCATCGGATCATATTTTTATTGTCATGAACAATTTATATTTTTATGTTCCTAGCATTCGTTGCATTTTTATGCCATGTATACAATAAAGATGGAATGAACGCTTGTTGGTTTCAGAATTTTCATTTACCTACAACTAGGTGGCGTTCAAATTTGAGTCATATGTTCGGTTATCTGGCCGTATACTCACTAAAATTTGATGCCAGAATGAATGTGGAGGACCATCCAAAACTGAAAGGACCAGATCATCGCTTTTTGAAATTTGGCGAGCATTTTTCAGACGAACTTGACAAGTAATATAATTCTTTCAGGGAATAACCTTATGATGGTTGTGTACTTGTATTTTTGTAATATTGTTATAAGTGAGTCGAGTATAATGATGGGTGAGGTGAGAGCATCAAAGCTTACTGGGTTGGCATAAAAGTTTTTATTACATTCACAGTATCGTTCTTTGAGTATATGGGTCCTCACGTAAACGTCATAGGCAACAATCTCCTTGTCTAATGATTTGGAATTTCCATTCAAATTATGCAGTGCTTGCACCAGTATTTTGGAGATCTTAGGTTTGCCTTCGCTAGGTTAAACAAAGGAATGGCCCAATATCCTCCCTAGTATTAATTCTATACTTCATGAGTTGGACAGAGATTATTATATTAAATATCTGGTTTGAACTTTCATTAAATGGCATTTTCTAGTCATGATTTTAGATATTTAGTAAGATGATATACTGAATGCTGTTCAGAGGACGGACGTTTTTGATATGGGTAGTACTCTCCCCCTCCGTCTACGAGAGATGTGAAGAAGGTGCCATTTGACTCGTGAACTCCAAGCATTGTCATGGAGTTTTCGACGGTGAAGCGCCGCGTTTTCGTATGAAATAATGGGTCAGTCACCGTCATACTACTTGAGTTTCGTCGCCACTTCAACATTAATCAGAAAAGAGCTATTACTTCTCGAAACACAATCCTTCGTTGGATAGAATCCCTTCGCAGGCCTAGTTCTGGACGAATTTTAAATTACAATTCACACTGCAATTTTTCATACAAAGTAGCAGCAATTAAAAATCTTATGTAGAGATCAAAAATCTTAGCGACAGCTCTTTTCACAAAGATAATTTGGTGATAATCAGAGATATTTTAAAACTAAATGCCTACCCGAAATCATTTATTGATAAAATAATTGGGAACAACAATATCAAAATTAGACCGATAGTGGCAAGCGCGGAAAATGAGAATAACACTCAAGATATACATTATGTAAAATTTCCATACATCCCTGGACTCACTAACAAAATAAATATGCTCATAAAAGCGTTTTCTCATAACATAAAAGTAGTTTCATACAACATTTCAACTTGTAGCGCATTATTTTCTAAATTGAAGGACGTCGACCCTATGTTGGATCAGAGCGAATTGGTTTATAAGATCCCTTGCAGTGATTGTTCGAAGAGTTACATTGGCCAAACTAAACAATATCTAAAAATATAATAAGTCAGCATAAATATGATTGTCAAGAAAAATATAGATCTAAAGATACTAAAACAGCCCTTGCAACCCATCATTTTGATAATAAACATAAATTTAATTTTCAAGCGGTTTCTATTTTGGACATAGAAAGAAATTACACAAAAAGAACCATCAGTGAGATGATATACATAAAACTAAATAATACCGTCAATTGCCGAACTGACACAAAATTTGAGCTTGATATATAATAACATATTAGATCTTTTCAAAAACAAATATTCATAACAGTGAATTGAGGAATTCAACTTTTTAACAACATATTTTAGACTCCACCTGTTGTTGAACAGGTTAAGATAGAAATAAATATTTCAATTTCGGAACACTCATTGACCGTAACACGTTATTGTGATGTTCTGCAATTTGTCTAAAAAACATTCTAGACGGAGTTTTCCAAAGTTTCCCCATAAGTTCCTTTTCAATTTGCTCAAAAACTAATATTGAGATCCTTTGTGTGTAAAACATAAGTTCGACCTTGATAAGGTTTTTTCGATTTTAAATATGTGTTTCTGTCAAATCCAAATAGAAAAAGAAAAAATAACAAATAAATTCGAATAAATGTAATTTTAATATATAGTTTCAATTGTACGATTTTGTTACCGTTTGTTGTATATTTTTATTTTGGAACCATGTTTTAATCCATTATTCAATTTTTATATCAGATGTACTTGTACCATATTCGATCTCTGTGGAAAAAAAATTTCTCTTTTGTAGCCCTGAAGAAGTAAAAATATATCTACGAAACGTTGGCATTAGTTGGATGTAGTTTTTGACCAATTGCTTTCCTCAAAATTCCATGAAAAATCAACCTACTACGTAGCTAAACTCTTCATCTGAATGATTTCCATTGGAGATATACGAATCCTTATCTGTCGAGGTATTGCTATAATATTGATGAATTCTAGAATTTCTTCATCTGATGAGGAACTTGAAAATAATTTTTTTGTCAATTCCATGTTTGAGTTGTATATGAACTTGAATTTTCGGAGATATAATTTTGAGGTTATCTTGGAATTGTCATGTAAACATTGAATAGTTAACGTCGAGATAACCCGTCATCGGGACAAGTTAAGATGAATGGAGTTTATGTGTAGTTTATCTGTCGGCGCGGTAGTCAGAAACCCAATTCGACAGTTATCTCGTTCAAATTCATCGAATAGATAAACTGAGTTTATTTTGAGTTCAGAAACCGGCCATTTTTAATAATTTATTTTCTTCCTACTGAATCATCAATCAGTACTCCAGAAATACTTCGTAAATTTTACAAATGTTAGCTGTAACTTTTGATAATTAAAAAATTTTATTCGTTTATGATCTTGTGTTTTCACTTATGAGTAGGTAACTATCTGAGATCTCATGTTTCTGAAATGTCGAGAAAAAATATGGAAGAAGCGAAAATACGAAAACCTAAACCCTAAACGTTATCCCATTCCTCACCACCCTGTACCTATAATCTACCTCCGGTATTTTATATCGCACTGTTCCAGGCTTTATAGCTTTGTCTTGATCGCAAAGCGAAAGGATAGTAACGATAGCATAAAAAAGATTATTGTTTTATTGACAATAATATCTGCGTTTTACTAGTATTATGTATACTTAATTTGTACTAGCACTTTCATTTATATTCAATTAATTTTCAAGATTTCCTCCTCAAAATTTCTTCGCAGACTTATTCATTGCTTTCATCTTCCATTTCGTCGTCATCAAAGAGTGCCTGCCTCGTTTTCCATTCTTCAATGAATTCTTCAGTACTTCGTCTGCCACCTCAGTGTAAATTCTTTCTTTAGCATGCATTCCAATGACGTAGTCAAGGTGGTTGAAACTATTTTCGGCTACCAAAGTTTTAGCTTTACAATTGCCAAGTTTCGAACACAAAGTATCCACGTCCTTGGGGTGAGAAAGCCAGTCATTACCACTGTAGAAAAGATAGACTGGAGCCTTAATATTCTTCAAGTTGTAGGATGGTGGATGAATTGGATACAGTGGTCCATAATGGATAGCATTGAATGGGGAGTAGTCGTATTTCCTGAATTGACCTGCAAAAAATGATATATTGAAATATAATGAATAAAAAGTATTCATATACACGTTTTCCTTAAGATTATCCGAAAAATATTCAAATGATAATTTTACTACCTGAGTTGATCAGTTGACCATAATGGAAGAACTGTCTAGATGATGCACCTGCTGGTGTATGTGCCAAGAATGTTGGTAATAAGGTATCATTGAATTCAGCATGATCAAAACCAGTTATCGCAAATAGACCGTCTCTGCATATGAATTCCGTTGGGTCATCTGGAGCACATAAATGGTTTCCCAGGAACGATATAAGTGAGCTATGTGGCAGCATTTCATTGAAACCAAATAGACTGAATAATACCTGAAGGACATGAGAAAACATTTTTATTTTCAGATATAAGAAGTCATTACAATGTGAAAAAAATACGTAATATAATGAATATTGAAAATATATCGAGGAAAAAATTCAAGAATTGTTGGACAATGAAGATTTTACTGGTAAAGTGCCCTGCCAATCATCATACGATGCTGATGACTGTTGGTTAATGGCCATAAGAGTTACAATGATCTTTCAAATCATCAAACACACTATATTTTTATTTTCCCAAGGTAAATGACTTCCGAAAGGACCGGTGGCTTTTAAAAATTCTCACAATTTTAAATATATGTCAGGATTGACAGATCTCATGAAATCAAATAAGATCGGTCCCTCATCTAAGATAATAAAATCATTTCAAGTTTGATCGAAGAATTGTCCTCTAAACTTCTGGCAACTGAATTGATGGGGCATCTACGGAATCAGAAGTGATTTACATAAATACGACTTTCCTGATTATTTTCTTGTAAATTTTCTGTTTTTATATATTTTTGATATTTCATTTGCTGTGGTCCTATGTTGGACTTGAATCTACCGGTGACTCTCACCGCTTCTAATGTTTTTCATTGGTACTTTCAAGGGGCGTTTTGTTTCTCACTTGCATGGTATAAGGTATATGCAGTTATTCGTAATCAGGTTTACATTATCTGGTTCAACTTTTGTTAGGTTGGACCTAATATTATGTTGTATCTTCAATTGGTTGCTATATTATATTTATTTCCTAGTTTTCGTGATGATATTCTTTCCTTTCCTTTCCTTTCGAGGCTTGGTTGAAAGATAGCGGAAATAGACAACTCTATTCTATGTGAGTGAATTAGAGAGACTTATTTGAATGGTGCTCGAATACACAACAGTTACTTATTCTTCCTTGAGGTGAGTTTACATGGGCAACAAAAATTGTTCCATTACGAACAATCATTGTCGATTTTTACGAGTAAATATATACAGCAATTACAAAATTGTGCAATTCGCTTGTTCTTTCATTACTGTAAGTACAAGAAAAAACAAAGAGAAGGAATAGGCGATCTTTGGAATCTGAACTATTGACATTTCGCAAAGAAGGAAGCAGATTAACTGCATCGATGAGGTTAATGACATTTTCATCACATCTCGAAGAAAACGATACCATTTGAAATTTTTGAAAATTCCCCACGTGCCCCTAATCTCGAAACTAATAAGAGAGATAGCACATGAGCCGCTACGCCTCTGCGTTTCTACTCGCCTCATCTCTGGCCCCGCAAAACAAAATGTCATCATACGAACAGTAAATAAGCGCATGAGCGATTTAAGACAAATTGACTTGAATTTCCTTAATACCGTATGAATACTCGGCGATTCGTATCAGATGCATCCAGTATTACGAAATACATAAGGAATAATTCTGAAATGATTACTGCATTTCAGAAATTTTTGAAATTGCTCTTATCGTATTTCTTCATATTGCAATGTTCTCATTGTAAATCAATTATAACATAAAATGCCCATGTGGACGCATTTTTAACTGCTCTGATCAATAAAATATCTGATACTTATTGATATCAGTTTATTTTAAATTTGTTATTTTGATAGATGCAATGAGTTTTCTCCTGTCAACCTATCATTTGCGAGATATTGAATTGCTAGATGAATGCCATTCATAGTCTATCTGATATTTGTTATGTTTAATTTCCATTCAAAACTCAAAGATGCGCTGATAATTTAGGCTGACTTGGAAAATTAGGAAATAATAGCTAATGTGTATGTTGACTTCAGAAATCTTTGATTAAAATTGATGAAATATCCAATCCAGCTAGTCCATTTCTTCGTATGATTTTCCACATATTTTATTTATAGAAAGGCATGAAAGCAATATTCAACATCAAATCAGTTACAACTAATAAAATGCGTACTCACCTCTGGAACAATTAACAATTTAGAAGCGATTCTCATCAGAGGACTGAAGGCATGTTTCATGAATGCGATTGGTGCCAAACTGACGTGTGCGATGATTTTTTGTTGTATTGGGGCAGCTCGGAACACATAACGTAGAATGTTGTAGTACCTTGAGAATGCCCAACGTGGAACAATGCCTTTTGTTTGTTACTTTCAAGGTGTAATCAATCATAGCTGGCAGATCTTTGGTTCCAATTTCATGCCATGAGAATTTCCAAAATTTGCTCTGGTATGGCTTCAGTTTTGTATGGTTTCTTGATTGGGTGTTACCTCTTGCGTTGCCCATCCATACGTCAAAACCTTGGTTGGCAAGGTAATACGCTGCAATACATGCAAATGAGGTAATAATGAAAAATAACCAGAAT
Source organism: Micraspis discolor (assembly GCA_030674115.1). Lineage (NCBI taxonomy): Eukaryota > Metazoa > Arthropoda > Insecta > Coleoptera > Coccinellidae > Micraspis > Micraspis discolor. Next base: position 9,931 of record JARTUT010000589.1, on the reverse strand, counting down.
GAGTGGATTCGAGAAGTGAATAAGTTATTTTTATTACAACTCAATTTTAAAACCTCTTTCAAATACATTCATTCAAAATTTGAAACTATTTTTGATCAACTTCATCAAAATTTACCTGAAATCTGTATAAATAATAATGACACATTGAATAAGATTCAATCAATAACCTAAAATACGATAAAACAGAGAATTAAGATGAATTGGTCGGACAATAGACAAGTGTAACAATATAATATTGCATATGCATAAGTGAAAAAATCCTTCGACATGTTGTGAAATATTGGTGGTATTGGAAGATATAACATTTATTCGAACGAGCACACCCTAGAAGAGGTAGCTTCAAACCCATAAAAATGAATATGAAAGAGGGGTTGAGGGATACCTACTACGTTTGAGGAGATTTGATAGCCACTTAACAATGGTTCATGTAAAACGTCATTTCGATGTGCCTTATTCACCTAAAATAATTTTTTTACTTAAATGAGCCCCCTCAAATAACTTTTTTTCTTCAATCAACAAGCCCCTTTTTATAAATTTTAAAAAGAAAATGTTTCAGATGTTGATGAAAAATGTTTGATAATGATACTCGTGTATAATTATTATGTGTTCTATATCCACCATCCCTTATTATTCTTGCAACGATTGTTTTGATATATATTTTCTATTGTTCTCAATGAATTATTTTTTTAAGCAAAATTTATCAATTTTCATCAATTGTAAGACTGTTATCTGTGGTTTGACGACTTCTTCAAGTTAGATCGAACAATCGGCCTTCAAACTTACTGTAACTTATTTATGGAGATCTGATGGAATCAGAAGGGTCGTTCATGAAATGGGATAGTGTTGTATCAAAAATGAATTTTACACATTCGAGTAGGAGTTCATGGGATATATTGAGAAAATTAGGTGAAGCTACTCCTCTGACCTCCTCATCATCAAAAATTGATCCGAATTTAATCGCACGCCGCCTAGTTAATGTATCTGAATCAGTCAATTTATCCCAATCTAAAATGAGAAATATGAAGAAAAAATTACAGATATTCAGGAGATCAGCTCCTACTTTAGAACATGTGTCACATCCATTCAATATAGATGAATTGAGGGCTGCAATCAAATCTACCAAATCTCGAAAGGCAGCAGGTTTTGACGGAATTTATCCAGAATTTATCAAACATTTAGGAAAAAAGGCCTTGTCTTGGTTATTGTCTTTCTATAACAATATTCTGAATTCAGGAAACTTTCCTTCCGAATTTCGTAAGGCTAAAGTAATAGGGATTTTGAAACGAGGAAAAAATCCTTGTGATCCTAGTAGTTATCGACCCATCAGTTTATTGAGTGTTCCTTTCAAGATATTAGAAAGGCTAGTCCTTTTAGAATTGAATCTTCTATAGAAAATGCTCTACAAAATTTCCAGGAGGCTTTAGGAAAAACAGAAATTGTTCGGATCAGGTTCTCAGCCTTACAACTTTCATAGAATCAGGCTTCAATGATAGGTTGAAAACAGGAACTGCTTTCATCGATTTATCCTCGGCTTATGACACTGTGTGGAAAGATGGATTAATTTTCAAACTTTATACCCATCTGAAGTGTGGGAAAATGGTACGATTATTAGAAAATATGTTATCTGATAGAAGGTTTCGTGTTTTTATTGACAATAAGAGTAGCAACTTCAAAACATTGAAAAACGGCCTTCCTCAAGGATCAGTTTTAGCTCCTTTACTTTTCAATTTATATCTAAGTGATTTGCCCACTACATCATCTCAAAAATTTGTTTATGCTGACGACATTGCTATTGCTTACCAACATTCGGATTTCCATACTCTGGAAAACATACTGTCATCTGATTTGGAAATTTTAAAGAATTATTTTATTGAGTGGCGATTATGCCCAAATCCCAACAAAACAGAGGTATCTTGTTTCCATCTGAATAACCATGAAAAATATAGAAAATTAGCTGTAACTTTCAATGATTCTCCTATCGAACATAATTTCTATCCAAAATACTTAGGAGTTAAATTAGATTCATCTCTCAATTACAAGGCTCATTTAAATGATCTGAGCCTAAAACTGAAAACTAGGAATAATATTGTTCAGAAATTAGCTGGATCCTCTTGGGGTGCTGATGCTTCCACTCTTCGTACAGCATCTCTGGCCCTAGTCTTTTCTGCAGCTGAGTATTGTTGCTCTGTTTGGTTTAATAGTGCACATACACAAAAAATTGATGCACAATTGAATACATCCATGAGAATAATTACTGGCACCATAAGATCTACACCAGTTCATTGGTTACCAGTATTGTCTAATATTGTCCCTCCCCATATTCGCAGACAGACTGCAGCTCTGAATTCTTGGAATAAATATCATTCTTTTCCCAATTTATTCCCAATTATTTCATATTTTCCACAAAATAGAATTCCTAGATTGAAGTCACGTAAACCATTATGGCATAATACGTTCTTCAATATGAACATAAGTGATAAAGAATTATGGAAGACTGAGTGGAACTCTTACGAAATGTTCAATAAATATCTCGTTTCTGATCCTTCTGAAAAAGTTCCTGGTTTTGATCTTCCAAGAAAAATTTGGACAGTTCTTAATCGTTTGAGAACAGGTCATGGTCGTACCAATGGCATGCTATTTAAATGGAACTCAGTTCCTAGTGCAAGTTGTGAATGTGGAGAAGCAGAAGAAACAATACCTCATCTCATCGATAGTTGTCCCATATATAAATTTCAAGGTGGTTTTAGGGCTATTCATGATGTTTCCAACTCTTTCTTGGAATGGGTTATAAATTTCAAACGAATATGATAGGTATTTTTGTTATTCAGTTCTTTTTTCTGCTTTTGTCTTTTTATTTCCAGATTCAATGTGAACACCTTGAAGAAGTCTCTGTCTCCACCAATAGAAGATCACTTTTGAAGAAAGAAGTCCCTGAAATATATTTCAGCTTATTTTTGTATTTTCACACTTAGACGGGGAGCCAGGGTTTTTTTCACAGGGGTTTTTTCCCTAGGCTTTTATGTCATACGCCGAATTGTATGACACCCCGTCACTAACCCCTGATCTATATGCTTTATTGTTTGCTAATTAAATATTGTCAGCCAAAAGTTCAAAAGAATATATATATATACCTCTTTGATTTTCCTTCTTGCGGACAAAATGTATAAAAAAGTTAGACTAACATCAGACTGTTTATGAAAGCTAAATTAAGAAGCATAAGTATGTCATTGAATAATTCAAGAATATGTTCAATTCAAAATTTTACAAAATTTCAGAAATTATCGAAGATTGTTTACCGAGAGCTTTTTCAGGTCCCAAGATGATCCAATCAGCTGATGACATTAAAAGACCATGCATCAAGAAGACAACCTCTCCATTTGGAGTAATTCCAGGCTTGGTCGGTGGAATACGGTGCATTCTCAGGATGTAACCATCAGAAGTTTTCGTAAAATGCTCCTCTACCGGGAAACCATATTTGGTGATTAGTTCGGGCTGTGAAAAAAAATCGTGTTTATTCGAAGAATTACAAGGGGATCTATTTTTTTACTTGATCGCAGAAAAGATGTACCTATTTCAGTGAATAGAAATGGATTTCGTCAAAAATATACTCAATAATTCAAAAATGATGCTAATCCATTCATAACTGTAAAAATCAGTATATTGTTATTTCAAAATATTCAGATAAGCTATCATCATTTGATCGAATCAAAATCAAATCAGATTTCTAAACTTAAAAATTATCAGTATGATTCCCACAAACACACTCGAAGAAGACATGTCTAAATCAATTCTTCAAGTGGGCACATGACATCGGAGATTATATTCGTAACTTTATTTTTAAAACATAGATCATTCATGGAAGCAAATTATTCAACTCATCTCAACAAATGTCGTTATCAATTTCATATACTTTTAGGTTCTAAATATCTTCAATCAAGTTATTATAAATTATACACCTATACCGAACAGTGTCAACGTACTGTGTGGGAAATTTATAGAATCATAGAGGGAATCTATACACCAAAAAGAAAAACACATGTCTCTTTCAAAGTGTCACCAATGAACCCGTTCAACGCTTCAGAATACAGAAACAAAAACACAATTGATTAATTCAGCCATGTATGAAGCAATTCTTTTAATCGATTATTTCATCAACTTGAATGTTGCCACCCTTATGGTCATTCTCTGATATCTCCGAATACTGTTCCATTGTGACTAAAACTCGACAAAGTGGCAGATGCCACGAAACCTTCCCCGCTCCATTTAGACGCTCCGTTTCGAATATGGCGCGAAAACAAATACCCGATACCCTTTCTAGATGCCTTGTATCAAGCCTTCTAAGAAGTTCCAAATCACAGAATTGACAAAAAGTCTTGATTCCAGAACGAAGATGCGCAATTTATTCATGAGATTCTCGACTTGTAGGTTCCACCCGAGATGACTATCTAAACAAACTCCCAAATATTCAATTTAATTGCAACTTTTATTTCATTTACATAATCCTGTCAATTGGTGAATAGAGTTCTGAAACAAGGTTTTCTTGTAGACGTAGTAGAATATGGTATGAAACATGTTTTTTCATAATTTTCAGTTAATTGTTTGGAATCAAAATAATCTATTATCTGGGGATCCCTTCCATCAACTTGATAAATGATCATAGTATCATCAGCAAATGCGGTCAATTCTCCTCTGCTGTATAGTGAATAGATGGAATTCGTATATATCAGAAACAGCAGAGGTCCCAGTATTGTTCCCTGGGACACACCACAACGAACATCACAAAGGAAGCTGAAAGTGCCTCCAATTCATACTCTTCATTCAACAGATAACTCAGTACCAATCTTATCTTCGATCTCTGATATCATAGTCCCCCAATATACGCAATAACTTCCCGTGATTCGCAGTGTCAAATACCTTGGTTAGATCAACAAACACGGCAAGATAAGGCTTAGCCAAATTAAGCGATGGCTAAACTCTGGCTATCAAGTTCATGTCCTGTGTTGACACACCACTCAGGATTCCATTCTAGCTCAAAATTTTGCATTCTTCTAGAAATTTAATTGTTCGCCTATGAACAAATATCTTCCGTGTTTGGGGAGTACTTGATGTCAATGATATTGGCTGATAGTTGTTGATATTTTCTTTATTTCTAAATTTGTGCACTGGTATAAGACCTTCCTTACGGATTTCTGGAAGCATACCAGCCTCCATCGATCTGTTGACGATGTGTTCAAGTGGTATTAATACATTCTGTGCAATCATCTTCATATTTTAATAAATACCAATAAGATAGAAGAAAATATCGTTCACATGGAAAACAACTTCACAACTCCATATTCGTCTGAAATTTGTTTTCGAAGCAATGTGTTGAAAAATAATTAGAATTCGCCCAGAAGTTCAATCTTTCTGAAAATTTTAATAATTTATTTTCCTTCCACTGAATTATGCCGCATCTTCATATTTATCAGTACTCATTACAGCTGGCGTTCTTGAATGTATGTAATGTTAAAACAATCTGTTTACAATTGGTTGATTGTTTCCAACAATCTCCATATACCAGTTATCAATCCAATTCCACTTTGATGGTGGTGATGATAATATATGTAATATTCATATGTTCATGTATGGAGCCAACCGATTTAATATTATTGAATTTTTTATTTTACCGGAAGCATGTTGAGCAATTTTTTTCATTGATCAATAGTTGGGAAACGTTGCTATACACAATAAAAAATTTTCATGACACCCCGCGTAACTTGATAAAAGTTTAGAGCTAAACTTACCACACTCAAATATTCATCTGGGTCAGGGGTGAAAGATAAATTCAACTTTTTCCTGACTTCAAGAAGTTCTTCTCTAGAGTAGGGTTTGGTATGGAGATATTCATTACTGGTAGGTTCATTATCTGTGTTGAAGAAAGGAAGACTGTGTCCCATACACCAATGAGACAAGCTCAAGCAAAAGAGCAGGAGCAAATGCTTCATTTTTTAGGGAAACCTATTTCTTCACTACACTGAAAGGGAGTACTATTGCCGGTAAAAAGTAACTCTCAATATATTTATACAGTAAAACTAACGATTATCTCCCAGATTTGGATTCATTCGATATAGGATCAATCTAATCACCTCCTTATTACGATCAAATTCCGAAAATGATACAGATCCAGATGATTCGATTAGGACAAAATAAATATTTTCACTCTCGGGTCACGATAAAACAATTAGTTGCATTCTTTTTGAATCGTATGAACTTATCTCAGGTACTATACAGTCATTGTTAAATCCCTACACTTAAATTATCAATATTAATGACCATTTTTGGCACACTACAGTTATCGATAAGATGTTTAACAGAAGTTTGGCAAAAATAGACGGATAATATCAAAATGATTATATTTTGAGAAATTCCAAGGTTCGAAATTCCAAAGTTTCCATCAGGAATTTTAAATGAATAAAAGGTGTAATAGGATGTGTGAACGAAACTGAATAAAGGGTTATGAAGAACAAACCATATGTAACTGAAATTCCGGATCTCTGACGGAGTAATAGAATACTCGTGAATATTATGTAACAAACATAAAATTTGGTTTAAAAACAAATCTTCTTGATTCCCACAGAGAATTCTGGATTTACACATGTTAGTGATCTAATTCAACTGTAACTATCGAGGTATTAAAAAAGGGGGAGTGTTGTTAAAACATATCACAGCTTTATGTCACCCTATAAACAATTCATTAATTAGGGTTCCAAATTTAACGATAAGAAAAAGGTAGATTCATAACTCTAAATTAAAATTAAAACCATTGGACCAAGCAGAGATTTGTTCCGGGAGTCTCGATTGACAGAAGCCAATGAAACTCCAAATTCAAAATAATTTGGGGAAAAATATTAAATTATCAGAGGGAAATAGACCAATTAAAAAAAAATATGAAATTCTCGATAACGCATACTGAAAAAGGGATATTTGGAAAGACTAGGGAATCGAAAGTCCGATCTAACAGGGTCGGCAAAGAAATAACAAACAGAAGAAATTAGTCTAATACTCTAGCAAATAGTGATTGTAATGCAGTTAAGTCAGTTGTTAAATTATGCTAGTGAAATTTGTTCCTTACCGTATCTAGAAGAAGGAAGGAAAAAAGGTTTATAGAATTTATCTACAGTCAGAAGTCCACTGACCGAAACTTCATTGGTTTGAATAACTAAGTTTTCATAATCCACGAATTTTATTGAGTTCTCTAATCTCACAGTACTGAATTCTTGGGACGAGCCTAATCTTGAAGATTTCTCCCGTCAGGAGAAATAATGAACAAATTAATAATTTTATTTTCAACGTCTTATATTACCTTCACTTTTATTTATGTCAGTTTGTAACTCTCATTCTGTAAGCGTGAGTGGCTCATTACTGTGAAAAGATCCACGTTCTTCCTATGCGTTCGTTGGCAGAGCGGTCTAAGGCGCGTGTCTTCAGTGACCTCAGCTCTTGAATTCATCGATCGTAAGATCGATTCCGTCGACGCCGAAAAATAGTAATTTACGTAACAAGTCCGAAAAATAGGGTTTTTTTGGACGAATAGACAAAATTCTAGGACGAGCGCAAGCGAGTCCTAGAAGTCTATGAGTCCAAAAACCATTTTCGGGCGTGTTGCGTACAATATTTTTTCGGCAACCGTCTAGAATAACAAATCAATGAGACGACACATTTCTTTTTATATATTTTAATTCTTATTTAAATTAAACAGAACAGAAAATATCACATATTAACAGAAACATTCTAATTCTTATTTATATTAATATTTATATTAAAATTCGAGCAATTACTGATATTGAAGGATTCAATTTGTTTGAAATGCCTGGTATATTTAAATTCCTTTTGTTGAAGCCACAACAAGATGGCAAAGTTTCCGTTTCGCATCGATTATTTTCTTCTGGTGATTTTTGAATGGTCTTGGCAATTTTAATTTTGTTTTCAAGGGAATTATCTATATATCCTTCAGCCACATTGGTAGACTTCCAGCCACCGTGTCTCTTCAAATTTGTGATGTTTCCACCATTGTCAGCAAATAACGTCGCCGAAGTTCGACGAATGCTATGGCCTGTGTAATTTTTAGGATTGGGTAAATGTAAAAACTCTGCGATTTTCATTCCGAGACTCCCGAAAGTGTGGATACCAACAGGCTGAATCGAACATTTTCCCTTTTGTAATTCACGAATAATCTGTTGTGTGGAGTATGAGATGGCCGTAAAGATAAATATTGTCTATACAACAGCAGGTTTTCTTGCCCAATTACAACAAAAGTTCTCTCAATATGTGTTTTGGAATCCGGTATTTTCACAAGCAACATGTCTTCCTTATCGTTTATTAAATCAATCGACATTTTTGTCAGTTCTTCTCTTCTGCACGCGCCGGCTAACCCAATAATTGTTGCTACCTGAAAAGTAAGTTGATACTTTTATATCCTACAATCGTAATATTTTGTTAAAATCACCTTCAGCATTAGATATGTATCATTATCCGCTTCTCTAATGAATTTGCTGATCTGTTCACTGCTGAAAACTTCTGATTTTTTGGCTTTGTAACCAACATTCTTCCTTTTAAGAAATGCGAGAACTTTTGGGAAAATGGCTATGTTCACATTTTTCTTTACTAAAATGGTACTTTTCAACATAGAGTACATGCTCCACAGAGTGGAGGATTTGACTGTTTCTGATTTATGCGCCAAATAGGCCAACATTACATCCTCTGTTATAATTTTGCATTGCTTCATCTCCATCCATTTCGTGAACGAATCATACACGTTTTCATACCTTGATTTTGATTTTTCAGGCAATAATTGTGCTGTAGCAGCGGCTGCTATATTGGAAATTTCCCAAGGCACATTTTCATTGTCACTATCACTGCTGCTTTCCATATTTTAATGCGGATTGGGATTGCGATCAGAAAACATGCAAATTCTTGACAACTAATTTTATATGAACTGTCAGCCGTTTTCTCAGTGCTATGGTAACTTCATTTATCAAAAATATACCTACCAAGATTTTCATATTTACTATGATCAAAACGACGTGATTCTTCCCGGCCTAGTCCGGGAAGTACGTACTTCCCGGACTAGGCCGGGAAAGGCTTCTTTCTCAAAGAAAAAGCGTCCGGAAAGTGGGTACTTCCCGGACGGTTGCCGAAAAAATGTATTTTCCGCCATATTCGAAGATTGTAGCATTTCATTTCAAAACATTGATGCGTGAGCTGTGCATGTGTGGAACATTGGCCTACTTTCCGACGTGCAATCATATCTCAATGATTACACAGGCCTACAAAAAAAAAATTTTTTTTGTTGCCTTCGAGCTGATTTTAACTATATTTTTATTGCTGAATCTAAATATGATAGCAGTTTTTCTGTATCAGCTCCAGATTTTTAGATAAATTCACTTATCTATCAATGCTTTCTCCTATTTAATACTTTCAAGTATGAGTGTTGTAAAATTTATACAAGATATAGATTCTTGTATATTTTCCTTATTGTCAGTCTTCATTTGTTACAAATTGAATTCAAAATAATAATATTTATTATAATTATTATTTCAATTCATTTATTACAAATAGAAAACTAACAATATGAGATATATAACTGATTGGTTGACAAACTGTTAACAAGTGGGATTTAATCCTATTTAGTGTCATCCAGTTAGTTCCACAGAAATCCGATATATGAGGCTGTCCAGTCTGAAGTGAACTTCAACTGCAGATCGAAATCGAAATAACCATAACAAGTGGACTTATGCAGATTTAGTCTCTGCAAACGCCCTATCCCTCACTCAGAAGAAGTGCCAATTCCAACTTTTCAGCAGCTATCAGAACTCTGTGAGGACACATGTCTCTCTGATCAGAATTCTGACACTACTGAAGGTGACAGTGCTTTTGAAACGATGTCATCAAT
>JARTUT010001893.1:0-48321 GCA_030674115.1 Micraspis discolor | reverse complement strand
ATGACTATGAGCAATAATGAAAAAATGAAATGGTGGTCATAAATGACCTACAATAGAGTGTTACCTGATGAACTGTTGAGTAAAATATGTATACATACGAATAAGAATAAGGGGGAGGATACTTGATAAAATGATCAACCAAAGCAAAGGAATCAACAACAGAAACCAGCTACATATTGAGGTTTCGATTGGAAGACCCTGAAATTATGGCAACATAAAATTTCAACACGAAGGTAGCTATAGCTGCTTGCGTCTCATCCGAGTCCAGTAAAAATAACAAGAGTAGGAATAGCTAGGAAACTCATTAATGCAACCGAGGAGAATTAGAGAACATATATCTCAGAGGTTGCTCATAACCGCAGACACGTGTTTCGTGCTCTTGGACCTCATCAGTGTGGCGCAAAACTGTATCGATAGTAAAGCACTTGATAGAAATATCGATCAAAGCAAAGAAATCAACAACAAAAGCTATCCGCACATTTGCGATTGTAGGGTAGCATCCAGTTTCATCACTAAGGCAGCTATAAGCTACCTGCGAAGGACGTGATAAAGAATAACGAGGGTACTTATGAATACAAATGAGAAGAATTAATGGACGTATCGCGCAGACGTTGTTTATAATCGCAGACAGGCAAACACTCATCTCCTGAAGGAGATTCTTGTTCATTATCGAAATATGCAGATCAATTTGTGAATTGGAAAATGATTGAATGAGGTTGAAAAAAAATTAATAATCATTGAACCGTTAGTTTAGCCCCCCATGAGGTTGCAAGTCAGAGATAACTACTGAAATATTTTTTGTCAATATATAAATAATTCTGCAGGAGTATAATAGCATTCTCACGTTTGATTGATTTTTTATGAATTTTTAATAATTAGGCTGAGTACCTGCTGACCCCCCTGGGGGTTGCAAGTGAATGTGACAGATGCAAAAAGTATAAGTTGATGCTTCTGGATGTTATTGTGTAATTTCACCTCAATCCTATGTCTAGTTTCCCAGGTATGAATTACTCACAGAAAACTCGGCTGGAAATCGGCTAGCCTCCCAAAAAAAAAAAAAAGTGAAGTGAGTCATAAAATTATTCTGTGTATATAAAGAGACGCATAAGTAAGAAATTTCTAGTCGATTCTACGTCTAGTTCTAGAGATATTTGTATCTACTTATATATGCAGAAATTAAGAGTTGATGCTTTTGGATGTTATTGTGTAATTTGCCCTCAATCCTATGTCTACATTCCTAGGTATGAATTACTCACAGAAAACTCGGCTGGAACTCGGCTAGCCCACCCCAGAGGGTGTAAGTGGAAGTGAGTCATAAAGTTATTCTTCGTATTCAGAGAGAAGAATAAATACCAAATTTTGTGTCGATTCTATGTCTAGTTCTCGAGATATTCGTATCTGCTTGAATAATCATTAAGCCGTTATTTTAGCCCCCCAAGGGGTTGCAAGTCAGAAATAACTACTAAATTATTTTTTTGTCGACATGTAGATAATTCTGCAGGAGTTTGATGGCTTTCTTATGTATGGTTGTTTTTTATGAATTTTTAAAAATCAGGCCGAGCACCTACTGACCCCCTCTGGGGGGTGCAAGTGAATGTGGCATATGCAGAAATTATGAGTTGATGCTTCTGGATGTTATTTTAAATTTGACCTCAATCCTATGTCTAGTTTCCCAGGTATGAATTACTCACAGAAAACTCGGCTGGAACTCGGCTAGACCCCCCCCCATCAGGGGATGCAAGTGGAAGTGAGTCACAAATCTATTCTGTGTATATAGAGTGATGAATAAATACCGAATTTCGTGTCGATTCTATGTCTAGTTCTCGAGATATTCGAATCTGCTTGAATAATCATTATGCCGATATTTTAGCCCCCCATGGGGTTGCAAGTCAGATATAACTACTGAATTATTTTTTTGTCAATATATAGATAACTCTGCGGGAGTATGATAGCATTCTCACGTTTGATTGATTTTTTATGAATTTTTAATATTCCAGCTGAGTACCTATAGACCCCCTTGGGGTGCAAGTGAATGTAGCAAATGCAGAAATTATGAGTTGATGCTTCTGGATGTTATTGTGAAATTTGACCTCAATCCTATGTCTAGTTTCCCAGGTATGAATTACTCACAGAAAACTCGGCTGGAACTCGGCTAGCCCCTCCCAGGGGGTGCAAGTGGAAGTGAGTCACAAAGTTATTTTGTGTATATAGAGTGAAGAATAAATACCGAATTTCGTGTGGATTCTATGTCTAGTTCTCGAGATATTCGTATCTGCTTGAATAATCATTAAGCCGTTATTTTAGCCCCCCATAGGGTTGCAAGTCAGAGATAACTACTGAATTATCTTTTTGTCGACATGTAGATAATTCTGCAGGAGTTTGATGGCATTCTCATGTATGGTTGATTTTTTATGAATTTTTAAAAATCAGGTCGAGTACCAACTGACTTCTGGGGTGCAAGAAAAAAAGTGGCATATGAAGTAATTATCTGTTTATCTTCCTGGACGCTATTGCCAAATTTGACATCAATCCTATGTCTAGTTTGCCAGATAAGAATTTTTTATTGAAAACTCGTTCGTCATTCGGCATATTCGACCCGGGGGTGCTGTGGAATGAGTGCTGGTGATGGATTTATCATGGGCCATCGTAGTAGAGAACGTACCGTATCCAGATTCCAAAGTGGAAATTGAAAAATCTCAAATTATCTCGGCGAATCAAAATTGTTTGCATCGCTATCCGACCAATATTCCAGTGGCGTACGAAAAATTCTGTACAAAACTCGGCTATCTTACTCGGCTGTTTTCACATCAGTAATTTTAACCATAGATTCTTGACGTCAAAAGAAACATTTTCATCCTATAACATTTTTCCAAATTTTGTACCGTTCAAAAGATATAGGGTGTTGAAATTTCATAAAAAAAATTGCATTTACACCTGTAATATTCAAACGACAATATCAACCGAAATGATCTCTTGTAGAAAGTTTTTGATAACAGTCATGCATATTTTGGCATCAATAGATTTATTCCATTTCTTGTGGGTTTCTCACTACTACTGTACAGATTGGTTAAATTGCATGAAAAACAAATATCACTTGAACTAAAAGTGCGTATCTTGTACTTTCTAGAATCATTAGTCTTTTTTGCAGATAAATTCATTGTTCATCTTCTTTCTTAAATTGCACCATTTTCGAAATATTTGAAGTTGAAAGGAATTAAATCGATAAAATCATCTGATGAAACATGAGTGAGTGAATCATTTCTTAGAGGGGAAAAAATGTTTTTAAACAATTCAGATTCAATAGTGCATGCTGTGGAAGGTAATTTTCATTCAAACTAAACTGGACTACAGAGGGGTATTTGCCCAATGTGAAAACTTAAAATGCTTATAAATTTTTTACTCAGCTGAATATGAAAAAACGTCATGGGGAAAAAAGTGTTTCTTTTAATCTCAAGAACCTATGGTTAAAATTAACGCAGTGGCCAAGACTCGCCCTGTATATTAATTGAAAGTTGTTAAATAACCCAATTTGAATTTGAAGTTTAGAATTTTTAAGGCCAAATATATTCACAGTAAATCTGATGACACATGTCTATGGCTTAATTTTATAGCAAATCACTGAAAAACTACAGAAAAATTAGAAAAGCACTGACGTGAGGTCAGAAGCTTGGTCTAATTTTTTGGAATACTCTGGAACAGTGTGATATTAATACAACCGTCGCAATGAATGAACAAACCTATATTTCAAACTTAAAATAGGTGCTTACAGTTTTCCTTCAATTTTGATCAAAGCTAAAATTCCTCACAGTAAAGTAACTTACATCACTACCAAGTTCTGCCACCCACATTTCAATAGTTTCTTCAAAATTCTCATCACTTGATTTCACTCCTCGATATTTTGCAAGCTGATCTGTTAGAACTACTATCTTCATTTGCAAATGTCTTCATATGTACATATTGACAGATACATCGAGTGGCAAATCTGTATCAGTCATAGTTAGTGAAAAACATAATATTTGAAACCTGGACGGGGTCAATTTGACTGCTAAACTGCCTTAAGTAAATGAAAAAAAAATTTCTCCTGGTGAAAGAAAGCTACGGAAACAACTATAAAATTTCAGAATATGTAACATATCAATAACGTCCATAAATTTTTTCTTTAAATACGAGAGATATCTCAAGAGGTACAAAGTATTGAAAACATTATTTACGATTTTTTTTTTAATTTTTTAGCAAGTCGATTTCTACGAAATTTTGTAAGCCAATTTGTTTCAACCTCATTCAAATATCTTCCAAGTTACTACTTGATCCGATGGATATTCTAGGTGTTACTGAAGAAATAAAATTTCAGAGACTCATAACTCCTTAACCATTTGACGGATTTAGCCCAATAACGAACTTGACCAAGATTTGTGAACAATTAACCTATTCTGAAAATATAAAAACTCGAGCTCATCTGTTTCGATGTATAGAGAGTGTACGTCCGGCCGGACATACTCAGGTTCGACCTGATCGACACAATTTTCGGCTCGATATTTGAAAACTACAGACATTTGGCCGAAACCATAGATTATTATTCTTTTTAAACTATTACCAAAATGATAACAAATTCTAGTAGAATTCTACTTGAACAAAGGCGCGAAAAAGTATAAATCTAATGTAGAAAGCGAAGCTGCTGAAGACTGAATAATTGTGTAAAAGATTGTTGAAATTAATTTAAGAATGTAACATCTTAATTTGTTCTCAGCGTGGCTATACTAAGGGAAGGTTTACCCAGTCTTCCATATAACAGTTCACTAAAGAAATTATTCGTTTACTCATGGAACTCTGGGGTTGTTTTGGGATTAGTCAAGTGCTTATGATTGTTTCGTTAGGGAACTGCTATTAACAGAATTGAATCATTTGGGTATACAGAAAACAGCAGGGAAATGGTTTCGCTCATATCTAACAGAATGACTACAAAGAGTTGGTGTAGTACAGAAAGGTAAAGAAATGATATCTGAAATATTGGAGTCGAAATTTGGTGTGCCACAGGGTAGTATTTCAGAGCCCATTTTATAAAAATCTTTATCAATGATTTGTATTCTGCAATTTCAAATTTCGCAGCTGGTTTTGCTGATATATAATTATATACACTCTATTGACCCACATCATCTACAAATTGATGCACAAGACTGTTTTAGCAAAATTAAATTGTGATTCAATGATAATAAACTCATTTTGAATAAAGAAATACCAGCTGCACAAGTAAACCGGGAATTAAAGAAGAGTCCACCAATTTGGATGGAAACAACATTAAACTGGAGGATTCAACCAAATTTTTGGGAATCTACATAGATAAATTTTAGAAGTGGAAATCTCACATAGAATATTTGTTGATGAAATTGAGTAAAGTAGGGTATGCAACAAGATCTCTTAGTAACTATTCGAGTGAGCATTGCATAAAGGTGTTTATTTTGCAAATTTTGATCACTTTTAAGATATGTTATTTTATTTTGAGTTTTATATATTTATATAGCATATTATTTAAGTTCAAGAGTGAATGACATTTTTATTGCATGAAAGTGAACTCTAAGAGTATTTTATGGATTAAAATTTTCAGAGACATGTAGAGGAACCTTTAGGAAACGCTAGATTTCAACATTGTGTGAGATTTATTCATTTGAATGCTTGATATAAAAAAAGTAAACGATGTTACAGTTCATAATTATCAAACAAGAAATATGAACGTACATTACCCAAACCATAGATTGAGCTCAAGTGAGAAACATCCATTTTATAATAATATTATTAAGATTTATAATCATTTACGATTAGGTTTAGGGGTTATTAATAATGTAAGATTTTTCGAGGAAAAAGTAAAGATGTTAATAGATTCAGAACCACAAGCCTGTTCATGGGGGCAATACAGCAAGTTTGAACATATCATATACAAGTGTTATTTGGGAAAAACATTGAACCCATACCAAGCAATTCTTGATCTCGTTTGGGTTATTAAATTAACTGAATGTAGTCACTATCAAGTGTTTTCTTGGAGTAAGATTAATATCCCACGACACTTTATTTTTCAATCAAATGAAACCAATGAAAATGAAATGAAGGAGTCCGTAAATTTATTTCAAGATATCACATTTTTTCTTTTTCCATCATCAATATCTTGTCATCAAATTTTGTTCCCAGATGAGTTTTTTGAAAAAAGATGCAATATCTAAGAAACTGTTTTATTCACAACAATAATGCTTAAATAGACACTTGCTTATGTACAAACACTTTCTTCTGGATACAATAATTTTCAAATCGATTCATAAAAGTGCACCAACAAAAATGACAGCTGACAGTCAATTATTATACTTGTAAATTCAATTAAAAAAATACGGATGGCTTCAAATCGTATCATAAAATAAAACTATATAAAACTAAGGATAATTAAAAAAAATCCCAATTTTCTTCCACAATGCACCAGCAAACGAACTCATTTGTATAATAGAAGAATTTATTTCAATTATTTGAGTAACCTAACTACATATTTTGTTCGCTACATAAAATCGTTAAAATCATCATAATCGTTGACATAGGCAGACAGGGGCTGAAAGATAACAAGAACAAATAAATATTTGAAACAAAATTTATGAAAAAATGCAAGTGATATTCTTGTTAAAGCTTCTGAATATATGATAAATATAATATATTTTTTTTATTTTCATACATTCGATGTATGAAATGTAGATAATATCCATCATGTATCATTTCCATAGGAAATAAATATGCTTATGCTGAAATTAGCTAACAATAATCAATCTATGATGCTCCTCATCAAAGCAAAAGTTGAGTTAATTGTTGTTAATTAGTAAACAAATATCAAATGAAAATTAATTTTGATACTCTGCACTTGAAACACCTAAGCAGTTTCAAAAACATTTTTGAAACAATTGAAGTTGATATTTGAAATTCAAACATATTTTGTAAGCAAAAGTAACTTTAAATATTTGGAACTCAAGGACAAACACCGATTTTAATTTGAATATTGAAGTGATGTTAACTAATAAGAGTATGCCAATTACACTTGAATTTGAGTTATACTGTACACTGTTTTCTAATTTAATCTTACAGAAATTTCTCATGAAAAATTTTCTTTCAATATAATATTAGAAGTAAGAGATATCATTGACACAAAAAAAAATTGGATATTACTAATGAAATTGGAAGTAATCATAAGCAAGAAACCACATACATTTTTCCAAATGGTTAGTATACTTTTTCATTTATATGGTTCCCATCTTCATCCCAGACTATATTAAATCAACTAATTTATTCATCTTTTGATTAACACCATTCATACTCACATTTGGATCATCCACTTTCAATTTAACCTTCCCCTTTCCTTTACTTTTCTTAGCTTTGTCTCCTTTTTCAAGTTTCTGTTTTTCTAAATATAAATTATCTAAAGTTGTTTTAATTTTTCTTATTTCCTGGGACGTCACTGAAATAGAGTTATTAATTGTTAATTTTAAACCTTTCGATTTTTTGGAAGTTGCACAAAAATAGTGTAACTTTGATCACATATTATGACAATTGACAGATAACATCTCTTTGATTCAAGTCCTATGCAGCTCTGTAGTGTTTGAATATATTTATACAGTGTGGAACAGCCAAATGGAATAAATTCGATAACGAATAAATGAGAGCGTGTTTGGAAAAACGCTTGACACGGCAATTTGTATTATTAACTGAGCATTTTTTTCAAAAAACAAAAATTATATAGGGTGCGTCATGTGACAGTGGCCAATACCCACTTTCTTATTTTAAATGCAAACCCCTGTATATTATTAATTTTTTGGATTCTTCAGAGAATTCTAGACATAAATCATGTATAATGTCCTTACCTATCGTCAACTGTTTCGGAAATATTAAGTGTTTTCAGATTTATTACAAAAATTAACTAAGACTACTTTTTGTAGGGATATGTCAAAAGTATTGTATACAAAACTGCACCCTCAACTTAGATGACTTAAAAAGACGAATCACGCTTGCGATTCGATCAGTTACACCAGAGATGTTGAGTAATGTTAGAAGACATTTCTATACCAGATTAGCATGTTGCCAAGACGTTTGCGGCGAGCATTTTGAACATTTACTACATTGACATTAATATTTTTTTTGTTTTTTTTTTAATTATTAAGAAATAATCAGTATTAATTATTGGGTTTTTTGTGTAATGTAGCGAGTTTGTGAAATAAAATAATTTTCTTTTTTTAATGTTAATTTTTGTAATAAATCTGAAAACACTCAATATTTCCGAAACAGTTGAAGATAGGTATAGGACATTGTACATGATTTATGTCTAGAATTCTCTGAAGAATCCAAAAAATTAATAATATGCAGGGGTTTGCATTTAAAATAAGAAAGTGGGTATTGGCCACTGTCACATGACGTACCCTATATAATTTTTGTTTTTTGAAAAAAATGCTCAGTTAATAATACAAATCGCCGTGTCCAAGCGTTTTTCCAAACACGCTCTCATTTATTCGTTATCGAATTTATTCCACTTGGCTGTTCCACACTGTATACATACTAGCTGACCCGGTAAACATTGTTTTGCAATATAAATAATATTAAAGTAATTTCTAGTGTAGACAAAATACTTATTGGTAAGTGTGTAAGAATGTGTTGTATGCATGAAATAGGCATATATATATATTATATACATCATTCGTTAAATCAGTCATGTACTTGATTTAACAAATGATGTACATCATCGATGTTGCCTCCCGATATATTGGTTGATTGATTATTGTTGGATGTTCTTTTACCTAATGAAAATTTTGACTGAATTCATCAGCTGTCAGTTTGTTCTTTAGCCTGAAGAACATGATAAAATTCATCGAAACGTCACTTCATAATGAAGACTTTTATTGGTTCCGTTAACCAGAACTGTACAGTATGGAAATCAACATTTTCAGGCCTCAAGAGCATGTTAGCGTTTAGAGTTCTTTGTCAATCAGGAAGCACTACACTTTGGCACAGCTCTGTCAACCTTGAAATATTTCAATACTCACTTCCTGCACATAACTTAGTAACAAGTTGTTCAGTAAAATTAACAAATTCTGCATTTTTGGACATCAGCAGGAGTTTCTTTGACAGAGTGTCTGCAAATTCTAAAAGCTCATCTTTATTTGTGGGCAAATCCCCCAACGAATCTCCTGTTGAAAAAGTGGTTTCAAGTGCTAATTTCAAATCTGATTCTTTTTGCCTGCGTAATCTCTCTTCTGGACTCAATTCGTCATTATCCTCATATTCCCTTATCCGTTTACCTTCATCGTCCTTCATACGCTGCAAAAAATAAATAAATAAAAATAATAATAAATCAAAAGCAAAATTATTCAACAATTACGAATTGAGTACTCTCTATTAATTCCCAATATTGCACTTTCATATTATGTCTGCATTTAAAGAGGTTTATGGCCACTTGCACCATAGGTTTGAAGGGCAAGTAAGGGTTATTATTATTACCAGGGATAGTTCAAGTGAGGATTAAGGATTTCCAAATATTCAACATTTCCTAATAAAATAATAATAAATAATAACAGAATTTCATCAACATGTGATTATTTTTCAAGATGAAGGCAAATTTCAGAAAAAGTTCATAAATTTTCAAAGCCGGACAATTGGCAGAAAATTTCACAATCTCAATTCAAAATGGAAAATTATATTTTTGATAACTTGAAAATAATAAGGATAATTATTCAAGCAATTTCCATTATCATTGCAAGTTACAAATTGACGAGAAGAATATTTTTTGAGTTATTGAGGAAACCACATTTCAGATACTCCAAATTTTTTAACCGACGATTAGGTTTTGCCAAAAAATAAACTTAACCAAGACATTTGAACAAATAATCTACTATAATTATGGAATCTTGTATAATTGTGGATATACGGCTGGCAAAACTAACTCAAATTTGCCCAGGGATTCCACTGAATTTAGAGTTAGTGAGAAACTTTCCAGATTTATACTTCAAAGATCTTTATGTCAAGCTAGAATTTCTTGTCCATTATAATTAGGTAATTGAAACTTCAAAGACGAATCTTTGCGCTGTAACCACAATTAACTATGGTTACCTTAACGGTGATGTCATAGTTGTAGTTACCCTTGGCATTTCTAAGATATCCTAATGTTTCAATGTTGAAAACTGATATATTTGATGACGAATACCTTCACATTTTCAATTGTCAAAATAAGGTATTTAATGGGCATTAAAGTGGTGTTATTTTTTTTAAGTAACTTCAGCTGAAACCTCATATTGGTCTTGGTCATTAATGATGTTTTTTTTTTTAATAAATTACTTCAATAATTAGTTTGGATTCAATTTCTTGAACCAGACCACCTATAATTTTTTATGAAATTAAGCTTTGAAAGATAACAAGAATTCTCTACAATGGGAAGAAAAATGTCCAAAATTCCACGCAAAAATTACAAAAACAAGGAGTGTAGCTGCTTCAACATTACTTTTCCTTCCTCTATATAAAAGGTTTTCATTTATTACTCGATTTCTTTTGCTAATTCAACATTCTAATTCTTCTGATTGGGTTTTGAATAATTATGTTTTGGCTACAGAAAATTTTTTTATTTATTTCCTTATTAATTCTTCAACATATGTATTAGCCGAATGTTGTATTTTAAATTTGAGTCAAAATAATAAGTTCTTATATCCAATAAATGGTCCAAATGAATGGTTATCATTTATAACTCTAGTAATTAAATCCTCTGTTCCATATTTCAAAAATCTAATAAATTTGACGACGTTGTTCAACATAAGATTCCATAATTTCTTACTGAGTTAAAAAAACTAAACGCCCTCTGAATGTACGAATAAAAGAACATCAGAAGCTTCTACGAGTACTAGACAGCGACAAATCCAGGTTGGTCCAACATGCTGTAGATGAGAATAATCATATAAAGTGGGATGAAGCATCAATAATATCCAAAGAAGAACTTGCAAGAAGAAAAAGCAAAGAAGCAGCATTTATGACAATAGCACCTGATTCCATAAGTGCTCCATCTATAGATCTGCCAGAAGTTTGGACGCCGATAGTTCGATCCAACTAAAAAAGATCATCATATCACAGATAGAGAGTATATAGATAGAGAGTATATAACATCATTCATTTTCTTTCATGACTTCTGTCAATATTGACTTTTTTGAAAATTGATGATTTTCAAAAGGTTTTTTACTTTTCCTCCTTGATAAAGATAGGAGATGTCTATCGAAACGTCGGAAAACATTACATCCACAATAGATGATGGTAATAGCCCAAACAATCATTCAACACAAGCTCCATCATCAACAATATCTCGTCATCAAATTCTTACTGAGTGTTCAATCAATGCCAAAAATGATTCTACTTCACGCATGAGATAAGATAGAACTAGTAACTACATCTAATCGTACTCTCATGGTAGGTTACATGTAGTTAGGTGTGTGACAACATTGATACTTCATAGTTACACATTGAAACGAAAATTTGAGTTACTGCAGTAACCACAATTGTAGTCAGCTGTGGGTACATCACCGAACTTCGTCTCTAATCTCACCTCCTTTTCAGCAATTTTTTCACTAAGGATTTTTTTTTTTGATTTCTTCACGGGCTCTGCCACCTTAATTTCTTCTTCCTTCTTCTCTTCATCCTCATCCTCCCAGTTATCCTAGTAAGTAAAACATATAGTGAATATGAAATGAAAAACAAAGGTCAGCAACAGCTGTAACAACACAACGAAATAATGCACATCTATCCAATATTTGAATGCATTGGTTATTTAAAGGCACATATGGTAATGATTTAGAGAACATTCCAGAAATGAGGTTAAATGCATTGAAGAAATTTGGAAGGAATAAATGTGAACTTCATAAAAAAACTAAATACTAGCGCTTTTAAACTTGCCTTTATTTCTTCTTCCTCATCTTCTCCTGCCCATTTGTTTACGACTGGATTATCAACTTTTATTGCAGGAGGTTCGAAATTATCATCATCTGAATTATAAAAAGATTCAATGTGAGTCAAAGAAGGCCGAAGAAATATACTCACCCCACGATTCCATTTTAGAGAAATTCAGCAAATAGAAAGAATTTTACTCGAAATTCACGTGTGCTCAATTGAAATCTGGCAAGAGCACCACCAGAGGACACACCTGCGTCGAAGAGCTAAATGGTAAACTACTCAAATCAAGTGAAAATTTAAATTAAATATATTTGATAACAGCTATTATCAAACAACACGTTTGATTTCTTCCGAATACATAAAAGCACCTTTAGAGCATTCAAAGAGACTCAAATTTTTCAAATTAAACTTTATCTCCACCTTTTCCATGTCTATTGCAAAACTGACATTTAAATATTGACAACTCATTCAAGTTGGTCTAAAAATTCTATGAAATTTTTTATTTTGTGACCTTATCGAAAGCGTTCCAACATCCTAGTATAAAAGTATATCAATCAAAATATTCAAATAATTCAATAATTGATGAGAATGAGAGTTGGAACAAATAAAAAATACTAAAAAATGATATATTTTTCAGAATTGAGACAGAGAAAAATGATCGTGTGCTCTACAGAACATTAACATGGCTGTGCTCCTTTGTCAACTGGCCAATGGTATCTGCATTTTTCGGTTCAATTTGCAGTTGTCGGATACAAGTTCCTTTCGCATTCCGAGTTTGCAGACAAGGATGATTACCGAACAAGGAAAGAAGAGCTTCATCACAGAACACTATTCATTCCTTAAATAATGCTAATATACAAGAAATGAAAACTAACTAATTTTTGTCGCCATATTTGGTCGTACAGGAACCAAGCAGCGGGAAATTTGAATTACGAAAGCGCCGGGAATTTTGAATTTCCTCAGGTATTCATGGTAAATATATGCTCTTATTACTCCGATCAGAGGAACTTAAGACAAATGCTTAATGATAAAGAGAAACGCATTTATAGATTTTCATTATTTTATTCTTCATTCTGGTAAGATTTTTAGGAATATAATATACAGAGTATCATTTGAACTTAATTCCAAAACTAAACAGAGTATACAGGGTGTCTACTTCAATAGGTGCCAAACTTGAGTAGGTGTTAGTACAAGTCATTTGCAACAAAAAATGTCCTAAACACTTTTTCGAAAAGTTGATAGTTGGTTTTTCGGAAATTTTTGCTTTCCCCTTTAAAAACAAGAATATCTCTGTTATTCTTACAGCTACATCAAATCTGACCATATCATCGCAAAGGGTAGTAAATATGCTATAAAAAGGTAGTTACTAATGTTAAAATAATGTTTTATACCGGGTGTTGTAAAAGGGTAAATGTAAAAATTGAAAAGAGTGCAAACTTAGTGGTATTTTCTTGTTAGCTGTACCATTGAAAATTGGAGAATAAGTAGTTGTTTTTTTTCTAGGAAAAACTAGTACATGTAATAGACTTTTAAACGGAATGAACACCACGAATGAAAATGAACAATATGGCAGAATTTAATCTTGAGCTAAGCAAACTTAACATTTGCATGGGTTCGAAGATATGCAAATTAAATTTGACAAAATTTGTCATTAAGTAAACTTGAGAAAAAGATCATTTACATTACGAAATAGAGAAGGTGGTCGAAATGCTCAGCACTGGAGGCAAGCGCCAGCAATACTTCGCGCTATTAGAGAAGATCCCACTCGGAGTTTGATCAAAATTCGAAAATTATTTTAGTACGTACATTTAAAGACCAATAAAACAATATCCATTAATTTGACAGTTATCAAATCAAGAAATAGGTTATCAAAATTATATAAAATTATGCTGAACGTTATGGACTTTATATACATTCATTTAAAAGGTTTGTATTAGACAATACTTCAAGTTTTCTGATTAGATGGCAGCACCGCAAAAACACTACTCGTTTCTTCGTCACCCAACGGTATGACTAGTTAGAAAATTTGATTAACCGTCAAGATCATACTTCACAGGATCATTTCTGTAGTATATCTTCCCACATTCTCAACTCACATTGAGAGAGTGGTCGCAACCTCGACGATGAGTTGAAGTTTCGTGTTCTGAGCGTGAGGAAGGCTCTAAAATCCTTTCAAGGCATTTTAGTAGCTATCGATGATCGTTCGCTGAACTTGTTCAGTTATGGACACCGAACATTCTGAGAGGCTGCTTCTTATATAATCAAATATAGAGATGTTCCGATACCCTCAAGGTATCAATACCTACTCATACTCATATCGATACATTTTAAGATTTCATATTAAATCATTAAGGTAAATGGAAGGAGCTTATCTATGTACTGCCATTTTAACAATACCAGTTATTTATTGATTGAAAGTTAGCAGCGGTATTGCTAACATGTTGGATGAAAATTTTTCAAAGTGTATTCACATCTCTCTGAACCAGCTCATCTTTATTTAGTTCAGGAGTGAATTGAATAATTTTTTTTGAAATCCAAATTATGAATATTGAAGTATATTATATATACAGGGTGATTCCGGAGGAGACCGTCAGATTTTAGGTGAAGTATACAGTAGTCAATATAGTTTCGGATCAATGTTGGGTTTATGGTTCGGGGCCTTCATTGATAGTCTACAGGGTGATTTGTCCGATTCGACCGATTTTTCTTTTATTCATAACTTTGGTATGGCTTGATCAATCTTGATGAAATTTTCAGTGTAGAACAATATGATTATCTTCTTTCAATAATTCCAACATTTTTCCAAAAATACCAAATGGGAATTATGATAAGTTCAGATTAAGTATGCAGGTTGAAAAAACACCCTGTACATTCCGTTTTCAGAAATTTTCTATGCTTCAGATTCTCTTATAAGTTTACATTACTGAAACGTTTTTATTTTTTTTGGCACACGTCCATTTTTCCTAGAAAAATTTTTCAAAGATGAACAATATTGTTTTTTCACTCCAAGGCATTGAGAATATTCTGAACTAGATGGTAAAGCTGTATCGTCCAATAATACAAAGCTCTTCCTGAGTCCTAAAATAAATTTTCCAGATTCGAAATTTATTTTTGATCGCTCATA
This sequence comes from Micraspis discolor, assembly GCA_030674115.1. Lineage (NCBI taxonomy): Eukaryota > Metazoa > Arthropoda > Insecta > Coleoptera > Coccinellidae > Micraspis > Micraspis discolor. Next base: position 33,260 of record JARTUT010001893.1, on the reverse strand, counting down.
TTCAGATGTATAAAATCATTTAATTCAAAAAATTTCTTTATACGTACGTGAACCAAAAAAATCTATATACTACTGCTACAAATACAGAATAAACATTCGAAACATATGAAAGGCAAAATTATGGATTAACATAAAATTGAGTCATTATTCAGGTGATTTTCGGCACACTTTCGGTTTTCTATGAAGCGAATATTCCTAAAACATAGTAGTTTCGTTCAAAAATGTACTCACTTATGGCCTTATGGTATGTAAAATATTTGATCACGAATGTATGATAAATAGTTTTAATGAAATTGAAAATTCTCCATGAAAATTAAATCTCTATTTAAATCAAGTTCTTTAAGATCCATGGTTACCATCACAGTGAACCACAGAATGAGAATATTTAATAAATAATCTGTCACAAGAAGTGTATTTCAACATGCCTCAATTATTTACTCATGCGGAATATGCGGATATGATTTTTGTTTATGGTTTTTGTAACGGAAATGGAAATGAAGCCAAAATGGAATACCATAGACGATTTCCCAACCGACGTCAACCAAATAAAAGTACTTTCGGACGAGTATTCCATTATTCTAAAGAACATGGGCAATAACCTAGTAAGGCAGAGCACATTGATAGGCCTACTAAAAATGAAATTTCGATTCAAATTGTTGAACGGGTGGAGGAGGAACTGTCTATTAGTACTCGTCAAATTAGTACCGAATTAGGAATTTCGCAGAGCAAAGTGAGCAAGACATTGAAGAAAGAACAATTCTACCCATACCACTACCAAAAGGTGCAAGAACTGTTGCCACAAGATCTGCCCCAACGATTACAATTTTGTCGCTGGGTTATTAGTCACCAACGAACTATTTTTCGTATTCTATTCAGCGATGAAGCTATGTTCACTAAGAATGGAATTTTTAATATCCACAATTCCCACGAATGGGCAAGAGACAACCCGCATTTGAAGAAGAGTCATAATACACAACACAGATTTTCTGCCAATATTTGGCTTGGAACAATAGACGGAAATTTAGATTGCCCTCAAATTTTTGCGGAAAGATTAAATGGTGAAATTTACCTAGATTTTTTGGAAAATATTTTACCAAATCTATTGGAAAATGTACATATCCACTCTATGTACTTTCAGCATGACGGAGCACTTTGCATTGAATGTGAGAAATCACTTGGATGTAAATTATCTGAACAGATGGATTGGTAGTGGAGGCTCTATTGCTTGGCCACAAAGATAGCCTGATTTGAACCCTTTAGACTATTTTGTGTGGGGATATCTGAAAACAAGAGTTTATAAGGTTGAAATTAGAAGTAGAGAACACCTAGTTGAAAGGATTTTCGAGGAATGTAATATCTTGAAGCAAAATCAATCCCTCATTAGGTCAATTGGAAATTTAATAAAAAGGTCTCGAATATGTATTCAAAAAAGGGGAAATCATTTCGAACATTCTATGTAAATTTTGCGTTAATCCTTAGCTTTGCCGTTCATGATATATTTCGAATGTTTATTCTGTATAAGTTGTAGATTTTTTGGTTCAAGTAGGTAGGTATGAAGATATTTTCTGGATTAAATGAATTTATACATCAGAATATGCGTGATTAAATATGAATTTCGAATTTGGAAGAACTACTTTAGGACTCAAGAAGAGCTTTGTATCATTGGACGACACCGGTTTACATTCTAGTTCAGAATATCCTCACTGCCTTGGAGCGAAATAGCGATATTGTTCATCCTTGAAAATTTTTTCTAGGAAAACTGGATGTGTGCAAAAAAAAAAAATAAAAACACTCCAGTAATGTAAACTCATGATAGAATCTGAAGCATGTAGAAAATTTTTCAAGACGGAATGTACAGGGTGTTTTTCCAACCTGCAAACTTAATCTGAACTTATCATAATTCCCACCCTGTATTTTTGAGGAAGTGTTGGAATTATTGAAAGAAGATAATCATATTGTTCTACACTGAAAATTTCATCAAGATTGATCAAGCCATACCAAAGTTATGAATAAAGAAATAATCGGTCGAATCGGACAAATCGCCCTATAGACTCTCATTAAAGGCCCCCAACCATAAACCAAACATTGTTTCGAAACTGCCTTGACTAGTGTATACTTCACCTAAAATCTGACGGTCTCCTCCGGAATCACCCTGTATATTCTATTCATACAACTAATAGGAAAAGATCGTATGGATAGTTTTTTATTCTGTATATTATCATCAGTAAGTAGTAATTGTAATGAAAGCCCATAACATAACTTATACTGAAGCTGTGTTTATTTTGAAATGAAACACATTTCACATTCTTCCTCTTCAATTCTTTTTCTTTAAAATATAGAAGTTTAGTTTTGTGTTTAGCATCACTTTCTATGCGTATGCAAAATTGACGTATCTGCGCCTGCGCTTCGTACCCTCCGGTTAAAATGGAAACCAATGTCAAAATTCGATTCGATACCAAATACTTTCGTTTCAATACCAAGTAAGTATCGCAAAATTGATTCGATGCTAAAAGTACTTGGTATCGAAACAAAAGTATCGAGTACTTCCTTGTATCGGAACATCTCTACACTGGGTATACGAGTCGGTGCATAAATTCCAGCAGTATGGCGGAAAAATTGACAAAATCAAATGTTTATGTTTTAATGTTTGTGGAGATTTTCAGAATTTTCATCTATTATTGATGATCATTGACGTTATATCAAATAGACTCGCCGTCACGTGACTTTCTCGAAGTATTCGAAGCAGTATGAATATGAACGAGAGAGATGCAGCTAGTTGAGTAAACGTCAAAATATTTGATGTTCTGTGATCAAAATCATATGATCAAAACATGGAACGGATGTTTGGAAAATCCTGAAATTTTAATAAATTCTGAATGAAACTAATTGTTATTTTGATTGATTCTACTTTTAACAGTGTTGGACACTATAGATAAATAAATTAGCGGTGTGTATATCATGAAATCTTCCTTAAGTTCTTGTATATTTGATTAACATTATTTTGTTCCTTTTCTCCTCATGAAATGAGAGTTTCATGATTTATATATTTTAGTTAACTTAACTATATTTTCAATACGAGAAGTTAGTTACTCTCTGAAATATTGAAATTAGTATAGATTAATTACTGATTATATTATAAATATCTCAAGATTTCAAATTAAAGCAGTATTTTTTAATCACCTGATTATATTATCCTTATGTTATTAATTTGGCTCCGATAACCAGAATGCCATGTTAAATTTTGATTTTGTCTGGATATTATTGATAGAAAAATATCATTTTTAAAACAATTTTTTTTAGTCCAGAATAATCAGTTGCATATTAGATTTTTTATTCAATTTTGTTCCACTCAATTTGGCTATATTTTATTCACCTATCTATAGTATAATAGTGAATTCAAGCAAAAAATTGAAATTTTCTTTTGTGTTCGTAATTGAAAAAATAACTGTTTATTGAATTTTTATTAGTCTTCATTGAGAGAGCTAAAATAATACAAAAATATTGAACATTTTCTATCGCAACAGTTGAGGAAGTAGATGGAATACTTAAACTTTCTGTCTCTGGTTGCTCATCAATGTTTTCACTAGCAAGATTGGCTGATATGGAGGAAACACCTTGATGAAATAAGAAAAATGTTTACATACTGTAAACCCATAAGAAACAAAATATTGTAACTAATAAAACAATAATGCACCTGCTTCATTATTACGCACTGCTAGAAAGTTTACATCATTTACTTTCACAGGAAGATTTTCTATCTCAACTAGGTGAACTAAGGAAAATGTATAAATAGTCTAGACCCATAGGAAATGAAATATTGTAGTAAATAATATATTAAGGCATCTGCTTTATCACTACAAACTGGTAGATAGTCAGTTTCACAGGACGATGGCCCAAAAAACTGATGGAATAGCACCTTTCTCCAGAGTTTTTGTACCATGAACATTAACATGGTAATCATACATTTGAAAATGTTGGCTACATATTTTAGATGAAGAAGAGGGCTCAAAGTCGATTCTCCCTACAGCTTTTATCCATTGTTTCTTCAATTTTTCATCCCTTGAAAACTGTGAATAAAATATTTTCAATATTTATGTAAGTCTAGAAATATGGGTAATTTTGCAGTTTAAGGACCCACCGCAATTTTTATGTTTCTGCAATTCAAGGGTGCTTCAGTAGACCCTCTAAAGCAATAATAAATGATTACTGATAATTTTCAAAAAAAAAAAAATGAATACTTACGAATGGAATTTTATATTTTGGCCTTTTTCAATCTGGCCGCACAATTGAAAGCTGCACAACCGTGAGGCATCTTGAAGACTTTAGAAACTCCAATAAAGTCCCGCAAAAAAATTTGGCAAAGGTAGACGATTATACTGTAAAATTCAATTAGACTATACTTTTTCGATAAATTTTCATATAAACTAAGACCCATTCCCATTGGCGTTATATATTTGATACTACGTCAATGAATCTTTATATAAGGCTAAGAATATATTTATATATTATTCCAAGAGAAATTTCATTAAATACTTACCGCTACTTTCTTTCGATAGTAAGATCAATACTTTTAGAAATCAAATCGATCAAAACAACAAGAAGATCAATTCAGAATAAACTCAAAATAAGATATAAATTGAGGGTATCTACTTACGAGAAATAAATGTTTGACGTTTACTCAACTAGCTCCATCTCTCTCGTTCATATCCGGCATGCGGGAATTTTGCTCAGAGGGCTAGTCCATTTAGATACTACGTCAATGTTGATGATTAACATTTTTGAATAATGAAAAAGCTAGAGACACATGTTGAATCACATGAAAAAATATTCCTAAAAATAAATGATTGTGTACTACTAACTGTAGTTTAAATAAAAATTTTCAAAACAGTTTAGTATTGTATGTATATCACTGAGGTTTATTTAATTCGATATGTTTTTAATTGCACAGTTCATTATTTCCTCACAAAACAATTGCCAGAGAAAATTAATCTCTGCTTTCTAGAAAATACATTGTTCTAAAAAGCAAAAAAATAATAAATAACAATATAACACATTGCATTAGTTCCAAAATGATATGATATAAAGAAATGAGAGAAAAATATTCATGAATAGATTCAAACTCATTAAATCTGGATCACACAGAGTGTCAATTTTGTTTTCCGCTTAATTGACAACATGTAAAAAAAACAACAAATATATTCACCATCATCCCCTCATACTTCTTCAAAGGTACGAAATAAACTGTACCACCTCGAAGATGCCATCATCCATAGAATGAGACCTCTTGTGTGAGGGGATCATATGTCCAGCTTTTTCAAGAATAAGCGAAGTTTCACGTAATCAGTATTATATGCCACTCATATCGATTATTCCATGCTCGATATTTTCTCTCATCAATTTAAACAATTATAAATAGTAGTGGAGAAATGTTTGTTTGCACATATAAGCATACATTAAATGCTAACTCTAATTACCAGAACACAAAATAAGTTTGTATTCAATGAAAACGAACCCAATTCTTCATATATTTATTAACACTTCTTGAACTTAATAATAATTACATTCTTTGTGATACATATGAGGTAACATTTTTCATACGTCCAAAGACCTTGCTTTGAGGTGCTCCCATAATCAGGTCGCAGATGAACTTCCTAGCAATTTGAATATTTTGAAAGCTTCCCAGTAGATGAATCCTACTATCTGCTAAGACAATTCTTGTTTTCGTAGCATTTTCTATCGAGAATTTTGTTCTTCCTTCTTTCCCAGCTAACCGGCCAATAGCTCTCGATTTATGATCATTTACTAGTGTTTTTACATCTTTAATCTCAAATGTTTCCACAAATAGATCATCCAAACGAATCAAGGCCAATGCATCTTCTACTTCAAATCCGTATATGAATGCCTAGAAATCACACAATACACATCATATATAATGAGAAATTTTTGATGATGGAATAATTATAACAATTATTTGGGCTATATGCATCATCTGGATTCGGTCTTTACTTGTTGGAAATTAGAAATTAATTTTTGTTGTGTGACATTTTTGGAAATTGAAACTGTCTTCTTTTGATCAAGTAATTGTCAAGATTGAGAGAACTTAAAAATTAGATAAACAACGAGGTTTCAATAAATCATATCTTTTTTTGTAATTGGAAATTGGACCATCCAGTATTACTCCATTTTATCCGATGATTCTCACAGCATGTTTTACTTATTTCGATCTATCACTATCTAACATTTGAAAAAGTTTCTGATGTTATCTTATACTTTCTTTTAAAGGGTGCTTTGTTTCTCCAAAATGTTGCCTGTTTGCCTTCTCAAATAGTAAAATTAGAAAGATTACTCTAAAGGTTGTACAAAAGAGTGGATTGATTCATATCTTTCAAATTGTCAACAAAGTGTTTGCATCTCTAACAGTGGCAAAGATTATAACTTTGAGATTGCAGAATCAAAATTTAGTGAAATTTAGGGAAATGTTTTGGGCATTACATTCATTTGATAACATATTTTTATTTTGTAGATAACTGTATTGTTACTGTGGCAGATAATTTCTTTGAATTGCAATAAACTAGAAAAGATTTACCTTTCAAACTATTAAAATATTGGTTCAGTGTTTACAAGTTACTGATTGATAATGAAAAAACTAAAGTTATTTTATTTATTACTCAAAGATGTCTTGAAGATAGAAAGGGAAATACTGAAATTGATGGATTGAATATTAGACTTTGAGGGTGTAAAAATTTTTGGTAGTATATGTAGATTAATTCTTAATGTCGGGTAAAGTATTTAACGGGAATTCTTTGTGTTTGTTGTCGGATTAACTGTATTCTAAAAGTTTGAAGACAGATATCATGCAAAGTTTGAGTCAGTGATGAGATATGTAGCACAAAAGTACAAAAATTATTGGTGATACAAAAAAAGCTTATTGAAATTTTGTCTTGAGTTCTTGATGTAAAGGAGCATTTAAAATAAATTATATTTCAACAGTGTATGGAGGTGCTTTTGTGCACAAGTGCCTCATTTTTCTCCTACATGGTTCAAAATAAAAATTATTATTATCATCTATCCCCAATGCATATCATTTTTGCTGATAAGCTTTTTATAGAGTTAAGACAATGTTTATAATTTGTCTCATGCCTGCTTGTTTTGTATCAATATGGGCTTTGTTTACTTTGTCTCATTAATTTTGCTCCTTCAATACTTTTTTGGGATATTATTAATATTCTTATTAACAAACTGAAAACATCTCTTAAACTCCCAGAATTGATGGCTATTCCAAACAAATGATTGATCAGAAATAATGAAAATAATTGGAAATGAATTCAATATAACAACTGTATTTAAGACACAAAATACTTTAAGGTATTAAGATCCAACCTTACTAAAGATAAACCAAAGAACAAAAAGTCGCATGTGTGAAATGAGCATGCACACATCGATTAACTCTATAAAGCGAAAAGTTGAGAAACGCGATGATGTAATGTATATTGTTTCTTAAAATTCCTGTGATAATATGAATTCAAATAGATAATGTAGAATGCAGAATTGCAGATAAAGCTTTTATCTAACGGTATATAAAATTAATAAGAAAGAATAGCCAACAAACAATCCTCGGTAATGTTACAGTTTCTATGTGACTGGTAGAGTTAATAGATTTGGCAACTGAAAAAAGTAATAAAGTTAAATTGTGTTTTTACATTTTTAATTTTTACAAAAAGTTAGTTATTATACAATTTTATCACATCTTTTCCATAAAAATGGATATTGGCAGTTCTGTTATAATATAATTTTTGTAATTAATTCATAGCAGCTTTATGCTAGCGGCATTATTCTTTGAGATGATTCAGCAATACTATAAATAATCTCTTCTTCATCAACTGATTGTATGAATGTGTGAACGAATTTTTTAACAGGTTCATCATGTCTTTCCATTTTTCCCTTGTCACAGTTCTACCTTTAGGATATAATAAAGGCTGATCTATATTTTTCAAACTTTGCGGTCTACCTATTAAAGATTTTCTTATATTAATGGCTTGAAATTCTGTATCTTCATTATAGTCACATTTGAATTGTATGAGATTAGGGTTTGGACTTTTCTAACTTTATCCGGCGTATTTTAAGCCAATTTACTAAAAGCCCTGTGACGGTTACTTTTCTGTTAATGATAGACTGTTCTAAAGGTTTTGTTGACAAAAAATCTTGGTGAGTCATTTGTATTAGATGAAATGGCGCTTTCTTTTTACATGTTTTGATTATATGATACCAATCATCTGGTGAAAAAATGTTTTGATTTTTTTTCGCACATGACTCAATAATGGCAAAATCTGAGTCATTGGGCAAATAGCTGTGTCCACTTACTAAAAATTTCATCTCAATTGAATCAGCTTTTATTTCCGTGCTTTGAACAAGTTTCAATAAACTTAAGACGGTTTTAATATTTCTGTTTTGCCCGGTACACGAATCCGAATATGTTATTATTTTTTCGAAGTTTGCAGCGTAAGTCTTTATGTACTTTATTAGACAAGATGAAATTTCTTGAGACCCACGAGATCCTTCAGTTTCTGGCCAAACAAACATGTGGTTTATATTTCTATTGAATTCATGACATCCAAAATTATAAACATATAAATTTCGCTTATAATAAGCTACGGATGTGGTCAACTTGGGAAAGGCTAAAGCTTTTTCCAAGTCAAAAGAAAATACGAACAATTTTTCCGATGTTGCCATTCGATCGGCAGCCATTTGACTGCGAGCCCGTTCAGCCTCTTCTAAGTGAGTTTCCTTTTCAATTTTTGCCATCTTAATTCCCTCATCGTCTGAAGATTGAATTTTTATTTGAAAAGCATCACAAGCTTGACATGTATCCTTTGATGGTTGTTTAAAATGTAAATTAAATTTTGTAGAGAACACATTATAGTAGATAATATTTTTCTTTCACTGGTGCTACGTTTTCCTTTTCACATTCTGTGACGTATAGTTCATACATCTTTTTAATAGTTAAGTCAGGATTTAAATATTGTCGTCTTGGATTATGAGCTCTGGTGTAGTGACTACTGTAGGCTGGAAACGACTTTATATACTTTATAACATTTGTATCATTTATTTTATTGCTTGCAACGCAGCCTTTGCGCTGATCAACCAAAGATGTAACTTGTTCTTTAAAACAACAATCGTATATCCGCCCGTCACTCACCTGATAAGTGTCTCTAAAATATTTTTTACAAACGGGAATATCAAGTGTCTTTTTTCGAAAGTAATATGTAAACGAATGTGATCTTCGTTTTTTAGTTTCGTTCGTAGGGCGCCTTCTTTTTATTTCGTTAACTTTGATACAACCTCTTAAGAAAATATTTTGGTCAAGTTGACTATGTAAACCATAAAATGCTTTCATGGCAGCCTCTCTTATCCGAAATAATTTTTTGATTGCAATTTTGACGGCATCTGCATTCTATATCGATAAATGTTTTTGCAGGTATTAATTTTCCTCCCCTATTCCTGTATGCCAAACCTTTTACCCTGTTATGCTTTTGTAAATTTCGTATCCATTTAGCAGGATCACGACTTCTTTTCCTCCCAATCAATGTGTTTGTTGGGTTTGTACTGTTGTAATCCGATGAATCCGAGGAAAACGATAAACGTCTTCTTGAACCAGACTTTCTGTTCATAAATTGTATTGAAGAATCATCACTGCTTTCCTCACTCACATTATTAGTCTCACTCGTCTTGATTATAACGGTATAATATTTATTTCTTTAAAAACAATCTGGGAGTAATGTTGAAAAGACTAAGTAAAGAGTAACATTCAGCGTGCGAGATCACTACTATACTAACTACCGTTTGCACTGCACTTCTTTTTATCTGGTTACCGATGCGATTTTGTTACGATAATTATTAACAGGGAAGGAGCATGTTTAAAAATAAATAGGCGTCTATGCACGGCCAGAACAGATACAGCGTTACTGAAACGGTTCACATTAGAGTTTGGAGTTATTTGGCTTCTGAAATAAATTACTTATTATTCAATGGCCAAAAAAATTTTGCCATTTAACGGTGCTAATCTTTATTATTCAGGAAAGTTATTATAAATATAAAAAGTTATGACTATAGGAAGAGCTTTGACACTTAAATTTAATATTTTTCAAAAAGTGGAGTTAATCGATGTGTGCACTGAGCGGCTCAAATACCATATGAATGCGGAAGATATTGTACCAGTGAAACACAGCGCCCTTTGAAAGTAAAAGTAAGAAAACATCAGACACTTTTTCAAGTGTTGGATACTGATAAATCGAAATTGGTCAAACATGCTGTGAGAATCATAATCATCATAATTTCATAAATGAAATTATTCATGTATTTTTTTTTTACAAATGAGACCACAGAAAAATATTGAGACTGTAAAATTAAACGAAATTTCATTATAAAGAAGAAACTCAAAGAAGTGCTTTGATAGATCAAATTTGACAACCATGGTAGGGGATACTTTATTAAGGTATCCCCCATTTGAGTTTTCGATTACTCTCTAATAATTGGTGCTTCTTCAATAGTTGCCAAACCAAACAACTAAGAACTTTTGTTTGAAGACAAAATATCCTTTCATATTCATGTCAGGAAATTTCCAATATACAGGATGTCCCAAAAAAAAATAGGTAAACAAGAATGAAGTGATTTTTGCCATTGGATCACAGTATGTTTCATAATTTCAATGATCTCCATTACCAAAAAGTAAAAAGCACATTATATACAAGTTCAATCTTCGAAAAGTTGTAGATCATATTCAAGAGAAACTACAGACAGTTGTGAATACAGCAATCTGCTCAAGAAGCTATTTCAAAGGATGTTAAAGAAAGCCTTGAGTTGTCAAAAATATTGAACGATCAATGGAAGTAAAAATATTATAGCATATAATAGTTAGTAATAGTTACCTCAAATATGAGGAATTGAGATTGAAGCCGATGGCGGGACTTCAAGAGAAAGTTTTTAATGTAAATATTCTTGAATGAAGATTTCAAATGCACTAAGCGAATACTATAAAAAAAATTATTTTACAAACAATGTTTTTGCAAAAATCCACTTTCGTAGTGAACAAAATACAAAATACTATGAGGTTGCCAAAAATTATCCATCATAATTTTCTGCGTCACCATTTGAAGTCACTTTTTTCTTGACCTCTTCAAACAAAGATTCTAAGTTGGTCAGTTGGAAGTCTATAAAAGAACTAAGCATAATTGGAGAACCCTGTACAGTTCAAGTTAAACTTTGAGTAGAAAAAGATTGAATACCTTGATAAAATCTGCAGCCTTCTGTAAATTTCCAATATCCTGCGTCGCGTCCTGAGTTACAATCTCAACATTTCTTGTCTTTGGGTTGAATCTCATCAGCAACATCAATTGTTCGGTGACTGGTGTAAATAGTTCCAACCATTTATTTCTCAGAGGAGTTACTCTATGTGCTGGAACTGGAATTTTCCTGACATTTTGTTTAGTTTCGGATACTTGTATAAACTTTTTCCGTTTCTTTCCTTTTTGTCCGGATTTTATTGTACCTTCTGTTCCATTGGGTTTAACAACGCCAGAGTCATTCCGTTTTCTTTTCCTGTTTTTTTGAACAACGAGATCGTCTATATCAGCTATATGATCATCATCCATTTTCAATCTTCAATTTATTCGGCAAATACTTTAGCACCGGGAACACATGCGGTATAATATTGTTCTATTTTTAGATAACCTAATTATCATTTTACTACGTTGTACAACAACAATTTCAACTGATTTCTATAACCTATAAGCAGATGTCAATAAGGAACACAGAAAAGAGGAAGATAGAGCACAGATTATTCTTTTTTCTTTTTAAAGGCTGTCTTTACCACAGAACATTAAAACGACAACACTTGAATGAACACTCGGCCGGCATGTTTGGTAGTACTGGAACTAACCGGCAGGAAATTTGAATTACAAAAGCAGCGGGAATTTAAAATTTTCTCAAGTATGCATTGTAAATATATACGGACTGAATTATGCGGTCCATGTGAAATTCAGGCATATGCTAAATGACTAAGATCTAGAAAAAACTGTTATAAATTTTCATCACTTTATTGTTCATTGTGGTGGATATTCAGGAATATAATGCACAGTGTATTTATCATATGAATTAATTCCAAAACTGAACAGACTACAAAATTCATTGAATTCAGATCAGATATAATTAAATGAATCTAAATGAGCGAAGTTATTAAATGATGTGAAACTAATGAACGAAATGAAAACAAAACATGAAATGGAGACGAGAAAAACAAAGGATACTAAAGTTATACAAAAATAAATGAAAGAAGAATATTTTACTTATAATCGCAATAAAATTAACTCAACAAATTTTGAAAATCATAACATGACATTCAACCATGAATACAAATTATTCAGAAGCAGATTATAAAGAATTGATAAAAAGAGGCGAGTCTTCAGTATTGCTAGCATGTAAACGATAGAAAGAATAAATATTTTTAGAGGATTCAAGGTTTTCGATTGCCATACTTTGAAATTAAAATGCAGTGGAAAAATAGTATGAAAAATAAATAAAAATTCATGTGAAATTAATAAATCTAGGTAATGAACTTTCAGTCTTCATAAGATATGAATTAACAAACAACAAAAAAATTGAAGAAACATATTAGAAAAACATTCTACATGAAAAAACTTATTCTACATATAAAATACTTATGAACAATAAAAAACATTTATCGCTATAAAATATACTTATTCTATATATTGTAAAAACCGGTCATATTGAATTAACGGAAAAATAAATAAAGTGATAAAATATCACAGTGAAATTAACATAATCAAGAAGAAGCATTACAATAAATCACAGGATATCACGTATTGTCAGATGCAGTGTATATCAGGAGTTGTGGATGTTTTTATGGCACTCGCATCTGTCACTCAGGGAATTGTATCATCCAGGTGTCCTAGAAAAAGTGAAGCTGTATCAAAACGTTACTCTCAGAAAAAATTTTCTTCATATTATGATGGCCTTTAATCAAAGATTTATTCTGCCAATTTTTTTATGTATCTGAAAATTGCTATTTCCATACAAACATAGGAACATTTTTAATAACATGATGGGTGTTACAAAAGGTGAATTCCTCACAATCCCTAATTACTAGTTAATTGTATGTCTTATGTCAAAAATAATAATGGTTTGAAAAAAAGTATAAAACTTTTAATTGAAAATATCGATAGATGTTATCAACTTTGCACGAGCATAATTCAATCTAATTCTTAATCATGCTCCTTAAAACACATATAAATGCTCTTCTGCTAATTTACTTGAAAATAAACTATTTCTACAAGCAGAGCAATCATCCATTTCCTTACATCTGTTTCTTGTTTTATACAAATTGTGTTTTAACTACTAGATATATTTAGCATTTTTGAAGTGTCATAGCTTTTCTAGGTCCTAAGTAAAGAGAATCCGATGATTACAATGAAGGCACAATTTTTAACTACTAGGTATAGAAAAGTTGTAAACAAAGGAAGAACTCACCAAATGAAAAGAAGAAAACGCCGATGATTCTTCGTTATGACTTACATAGTAGTAAAATAATATCTAGACGATCAATATGAATTAAAGGCAACATTTCAAAAAATTCACCTGAAAACATCGAGTACTAGAGTTAAAATTTTTAACTTAAAAATATATTCGTTTTTAATGATAACCGAATTAATTCTACCTTCTTGCTAGATCAATATATGAAGATTTTCAACAAGCTGAGATAAACTGAAACGTCTAGATATAAAAAAATATAATGGCAGGAGAGATAAGAGATTTTACTTTGCCCCAGAATCTGAGTACCAAAACTCAAAACTTCCTTATGTTCGTTTATGAAGAAAGGTGTCAATCTACCGAAATATTACTCTTATCATGCTTCAAATGTATTGTAGACACATTTGGAATAGCATAGAATGTGTAATCCCCTGTTGTCAATGCGCAAACGTTTATGTCAAAATAGAGAATATATTTGATGTTCTGTGATGTATGAAGGATAATATTAATTTATTATCATTTCACTTGATACCAATCTATGCTCGATTTCAAACCATCTATGTTAGATTTGTCTATTTCTGTTAACGAATGCAAATCAAATTCAAACATTTCAAATTACGAAAGAAATAAGTTAACTACTCCCTCCTAAGGCAGTTCTACGGAAAAATCTTAAAATGGTCCTGAGGATAGTCCTAGAACCGTCAGAAGATAATCAGAAAAAATCCTGATATAACCCGAACCTCGGACTACTCGATACCAAAATAGTCAGAGAAAACCGGAACACCAAACACTGAAATGCGCATGCTTCTGATGGTTCTGGAACAGTCAGAATTTGAACCCGAATCACAGTATAGGGACCATACAGTAGTCGCACTCGGCGGATTTTTCTTACACCCTTTCGGACACGCGCATATTTCAGTAAGCAGAAAATCAAAGTTAGCTATGGATATATTATATTATAATATTATATGACTACTTTTATTTTTTTTTTGTAAACCACCGCTTAGGGTTCCTCCAGAGAGACTGGGTCCATCCGACCAAGGTCACTCTAGCCATATATTATTATGTTAATATATTATTATATTTTATCATATTATATTATGATATATATATATATGTATATATATAATTTTAAATTCTTTTTTCTGATCTATGATCATATTGAATCCATGCCATGATCTGTGGCCCAATTTACCTAACCTAATAATAACTAAAATATTTCATTCCATTATGAATTATGGTTTTTCCATTGTTACGTTTTTCCTCAGCGAATTAGAAAAACACTACAAGGCTTCTTTAAACTAATTTATATTCACACTTAACTAACAATAATCAATAATTTATATACACAATTTATTTACAGAATTTCACTAGGAACACCTGTTTATCCGTCGGCAAGTTCTATACATGAATGAATCCATGAATCGGCTTCAGTCATTTATATCCGGCGTTGTTTTTCTAGAACTTACTAGAAAGACGCTTCACATTCCAGAGTATTCCAAGCGGCCTCTTGATGTCTCATAAATATGCCATCATTAAACGTTTTTATGTGACAGCTTTATGGCGAGCGGTCCCTTTCATGGTCTTAATCCTCTGTCGTCGCATGAAGCGGAACTCGTCTGCTGATGCATCAGTAATTAGACGGTTTATATTCGGTTTTGTTACATTGCTCCCTCCTTAAAAGAACGTTCGGTCCCCGAACTTTTCCTTCATGACTGAATCTGCAAGCGCTCCCATTTCTGCAGAACCCTTGTTGATCGAAATAGCAGGATACCGTTTTCTTTACGGGACCGCCTTTCGGGTTGAAACTACAAACCCGTATTCGGACATCGGTATTCTGGAAAACTACCTCCAGCATGTTACGAACTACTCTCCAGTTCAGACGATCCAGTCCACAACCCAGCTTGGGAATTGCAAGCTTGTTCACACCTACTCTAGCCAGCTCGTCCCTAAGGTTCATCAAGGTGCTCCACATGGCTTGGTAAGTTGGTTTTCCATAAGATTTTTCCTTGGTTACCATGTAGAAGAGATAACGAGGTCCATCGGTCAACTTCAGGATTCGGTTAAGGGAAGGTTGTTGTCCCATGAGGTCTGTTACACGACCAAATTTCTTCTTGAAGAGGAGAGCTATCCCTTTGGACATGTTGAGATCTTCAGCTACGCAGTGCGCCAATGAGTAGTCTACCGGTACCGCAAACAGATCTTGTTGCTCCTCGGTTGTGATCCCGAACCTCGCTTTTCCGGTTTCTCCATAATTTGCCATGAACTCATTAAAGCTCAATTCCTCTTGATCTGGGGTCTGAGTTGTAGTCCTTCCCACTTCCGCCTCGTCCTGAGCGTTATGATCGGCCTCATACCTTGCCAGGCAATTCACATGAACTACACGTTTCTTTCCTCTTGGCAATTTTTGGATGCGGTAGACTACGTCGTTGATCCTCTTCACAACCCTATATGGTCCTTCCCAATCCTTCTGTAACTTTGGGGATAGCCCTCTTCTCCTCTGGGGGCTGAACAACCATACCAAATCTCCTATCTCGTATCCACCTTCTGCTGCCTTGATGTCGTAACGAGTCTTCATGCGATCACTTGCAATTTGCAGGTTTTTCCGGACCTTCTCATGGATGTAGTGCAATCTCCCCTTCAGACTGCTCACGTAATCTTCACCCGCAATATCCGTTCCAGGGTACACCCAAACTCCAGGTCACAAGGAGTCTCATCTCTCGACCGAACATGATACATGCTGGGGTTTCCCCTGTTGATTCCTGCACGGATGATCTATAGGCCATGGTGAATAGATGCAGGTACCTATCCCAATCTCTCTGGTGGTCGGAGACAACCTTGGCTAAGTATTTTCCCACAGTCCTATTCATTCTCTCGACCATACCGTCTGACTGTGGGTGGAGAGCAGTTGTTCTGGTCTTCTTGATCCCTAGTAACTCGCATGGGGTCTGGAACAAGCTGGACTCGAAGTTTCGTCCCTGATCCGAATGAAGCTCCATAGGCATGCCGAATCTGCAGAACATCTCCTTGACCAATACATCAGCAACTGTTACGGCTTCTTGATTCGGAATGGTGTAAGCCTCCACCCATTTGGAGAAGTAGTCCATAGCAACAAGGATGTACTTGTTTCCATCGTCAGTTTCTGAAACGGACCAGCTATATCTATTGCTACGCGTTCCATTGGGATACCAACGTTATACTGTTTCATAGGGGCTGTACGACTTCCTCTTGGGCCATTCACCGAAGCACACAGTCCGCATTTTCTGCACCAGTCCTTGACGTCCTCCTTGCAATTAACCCAGTAGAAACGCTCTCGAACCTTTTCTAGGGTCTTCTTGATGCCGAAATGGCCGCCGGAGGTCCCATCATGTAACTTCTGCAATACATCTTGTATTCTACTCCTAGGGACTACAACTTGGTTTCTGGATCCGGTACCTTCTTCATTCTCAAGGGTCCTCTTTAGCAACCCATCCTCTATTAGGAGGGAGTCCCATTGTGCCCAATATGATTTGACCCTTGAATTCATCTGACACAGTTCTCCCCATCCAGGCCTACGACCATCCGCTTTCCATCTTGAAATCAGTTTCAGATCTGGGTCGTTCTCTTGGTCTTGTCTCAGGTGATCTGGCAGCCAATTCTCATCAGTTATAGTGGTTCTTCGGCAACATTCTTTGTCCTCCAGTTTTCTACAGTGCTTGTAGTCTATAGGGTACGGTCTTCTAGACATAGCGTCAGCGTTTCCATGGGACTTCCCTGCACGATGCTCCACAGTGAAATTGTACTCTTGAAGTCTTTCGATCCATCGTGCCACTTGACCTTCCGGATTCTTGAATTGAAGAAGCCATTTCAACGCTGCATGATCTGTTCTCAGAAGAAATTCTTATTTATAGAAGAAGACTGCAGCAAGCAGCTCTCTTCTCGTTACGCAGTAGTTACGTTCCGGTTTTGACAAGACTTTGCTGAAGTACCCTATAACTTTTTCTTTGCCATCTTGAATTTGGGACAATATACCACCTATTGCCATGTTACTCGCATCCGTGTCCAATATGAACCTTCCTTTCATCTGGGGGTAACTCAGGATTGGGGCCTACGTAAGTGCACCTTTCAATCCAGTAAAGGCTTCTTCACGCTCTACATCCCATACGAAGTCCTTTCCCTCTTCAGTCAGTTTTGTTAAAGGCTTCGCAATATTGGCAAATCCTAGCACGAATTTCCTATAGTAGGTGCACAGCCCAAGAAAGCTCCTGACTTGGTGTTTGTCTTGCGGTGTTGGCCATTCGCGTACGACTCGGATCTTATCTGGATCAGCACTTACTCCAGTTTCAGATACTACATGTCCCAAGTACTTCACTTCCTTCTTGAACAGGTGACACTTTTTCGGACTTAGCTTCAGATTTGCAGTGCGCAGCCTCTCAAGTACATCTCTTAAGTTTCCCAGATGTTCGTGGAATGTACGGCCAAAAACAATAACATCGTCCAAATATACAAGACACGTCTTCCAAGACAACCCTCGTAGAATGGTCTCCATCAGACGCTCGAAAGTTGCAGGTGCGTTGCAAAGGCCGAATGGCATCACATTGAACTGCCATAATCCGGTCCCAATAGTGAAAGCAGTCTTCTCTTTGCCCTTGGGATCCAATTCAACCTGCCAGTAACCACTCTTCAGATCGAGGGTGGAGAACCATTTCGAGCCTGAGAGTGTATCTAGGGTATCGTCAATTCTTGGAATAGGATAGCAATCTTTTTTCGTGACTTCGTTCAGGCGACGGTAGTAAACACATAATCTAGTGCTGCCATCTTTCTTTCTGATCAGAACTACAGGTGATGACCAAGGACTGTCCGAGGGTTCTATTATGCCTTGATCATGCATGTTCTTGATGATTCTCTCGGCCTCATCTCTCTTGGCAATGGGAAGTCTTCGCGGATGTTGGCGAATAGGTCCTGAATTTCCGGTATTGATTGGGTGCTTCACGACATTAGTTCTTCCCAGCTGGTCATCATCCATGGCAAATACATTACTATATTCGGTGATCAATTTTCTTACTTCCTTGATGTATTCTGGTTCTAGGTTGTTGCAGGAGGATGTCAGCATTTCGACCAATTTGTGTGACACCTTATTCTTCTTGGGAACGCTCTTCTGTTCGTCTTGACTACCGCCTGTCACACACGATACTGAGCAGCATTCTCCTATTACAGTGTCTTTCTTCAGATTTACCGGATACATGTTCGTGTTCAGTATCCTCACGGGTACTTCCTGTTTCTCCCTCACCAACGTCTTCCCGGTGAGTATTCCTTTGGCTGGGCTACCGGTGGCTGGCTCGATGAGTCTAACGTGACCACTGCGAAGATTCTTGTCTAAATACCCGCTCACCAAGGTTTCCGCCAGGCCAGGCACGGTGATATCTTCCACGAGTAAGACTCTACTCACAGCGTCTTCCTTTCCTAGGAATGGAATTTCTAGGTTTCCAATTCTCAGGATGTCGTTCCTCATATCCATCTCGAAACCCTGTCCCTTAATCACATCCATTCCTAGGATGACTTCCTCCGTGATATCTCCCACCAGTACCTCGTGCTCGAATGACGTACCACCAATTAGTATTCTTGTCTTCTTCCTTCCGTGCGTTGGTACACTCTCCCCAGTGGCGGTGCGTAATCGTGTCATAGTCGGTAATGCCTTGCCTCTCACTATATCGGGTCTTGCAATAGTACGGGTTGCACCTGTGTCGACCAACATTTTAGCCGACCGCCCATTGATCTTACCGTCGACATATATACTGCTGGAGTCTAAGATGGTCTGGATGATAACTTCTGGGGCATTGTTTAGGCGGGTCGGCTTATGCCCCCTTTCACCAACCCGTTTTAGTTTCCCTGTTCCTGTTGTTTTGGCTTAGCAGGCTTCTTACAAGAGCGGCGAATATGCCCTACTTCACCACAATTCCAACATCTAGGTCCTCTATTTTGTTGTTGTTGGAGAACTCGGCGTATTATATCCTCTATATTTTTGGTGCTGTCCTCGGAATCATCCATGGTACGCCTGATTTTTATTTGACCCCTATGTGAAGCCTGCTTGGCTGCTTCGAACTCTAATGCATGGGCTAGAGCATCATCCAGGGTCTTAGGTCGGGCCAACCGCAAGGTTTGCTGGGTCTCACTATCTCTCAGTCCGTCTACGAACGTCTGCACTGCAAGCTGTTCTAGGAAACTGTCCGGTGCAGTCGGATACGCCAGCCTTACCAACCGTGAGATGTCAGCTTCAAATTCTTGCAAGGTCTCTGAATTTTCTGGATACGACTCTTTATCTGGGCGTGATATACTTGCTGTAAATGTCCGTTGCCATATCTCATCTGTAATTTACTTATCAGCGCCTCGTAATCATTTTGCTGACTGGTTGGAATAATCTGTAAAATATTTAAGGCCTCGCCTCTCAATGCAACAATCAAGGCCGTCGCTTTTTCCTCATTATTCCATCCATTCGCGTTAGCTCCAGCTTCAAATTGTCTCTGGTATGTGCACCAGGCCGTTTTACCATCGAAAGTTGGCGGTTTGACCCTTGCTCGGCCTGCTTCTCCACTATTTTCGTATTTCACTGGAATACTTCTATCTTTATTGACCTTCTCATCTACTTGTCTGCTTATTTTGTTAAATCGATCTTCCATAATTTTCAACATGCTTTCGGTATGCTCTTCCAATTTCCCTTGTATATCGTCTTCTATTTCCTCCTTCAAAATCTCCAGGTTTTCTAACCGGTCTTCAATATTTCCAATCTTATTCTCTAACTTCGAGCAATTATCTGTCATCGTTTTTAGACTATCCTCGACTTTATTCTCTATAGATTCTAATTTATCTCTAAAACTATTTTCTAGAGACTTACTGTTGCCGTCCATTTTATCTTTCATGTCCTTCGAATTTTCCTCCATTTTATCTTTCATGTCCTTCGAATTTTTCTCCATTTTATCTTCCATGGTATCTATTTTATTTTCCATGGAATCCATTTTGTTTTCCATTCTATTTGTCAGTTCTTCAAAAGCTTTCTTGAAAAAGTCCATACTGGCCTGATCCATTTTCTCAGCTTGAGTTCTCGTTACCGGCATTCAGGATTTTCCAGACTAATTTCGGAGTAGTTTCCACTCTTCTTAGTAACCCCACACCTGACACCAATTGTTACGTTTTTCCTCAGCGAATTAGAAAAACACTACAAGTCTTCTTTAAACTAATTTATATTCACACTTAACTAACAATAATCAATAATTTATATACACAATTTATTTACAGAATTTCACTAGGAACACCTGTTTATCCGTCGGCAAGTTCTATACATGAATGAATCCATGAATCGGCTTCAGTCATTTATATCCGGCGTTGTTTTTCTAGAACTTACTAGAAAGACGCTTCACATTCCAGAGTATTCCAAGCGGCCTCTTGATGTCTCATAAATATGCCATCATTAAACGTTTTTATGTGACAGCTTTATGCCGAGCGGTCCCTTTCATGGTCTTAATCCCTCTGTCGGCGCATGAAGCGGAACTCGTCTGCTGATGCATCAGTAATTAGACGGTTCATATTCGGTTTTGTTACACGAAATATTCCTGACAAGTGATTATCATATGTTTTATTAAAATGTAAAATCATCCTCACAATTTGGAACATAGCATTTAGGTTTTGAAGTAGTCGTTTTTCCCATTTTATTATAAATAACCATGTATAGGTAAATGATAGCGAAAATAAAATAAATTATTGTAAAAATAAAATAAACTAGGTTAACCTTAGTACGCAACTGTTGCTAGCGCCTCATAGGCTGTTTAAGCAGTTAAAATGGGCTCAATTTCTCGAAATATTTAGTCAAGAGTTTCTCATCTATAGGTTGTCTATGGCTACAAAGGGACTGGCAAAACGCAGTATACGATAACTCTAGACTCTAGTCCATAGATAACCTATAGATAGGCTACTCTCTCACTAAATATTTCGATAAATTGAACCGATTTTAACTGCTCAAACCGCCGCATGAGGCGCTCGCATCTCTGTTTACGTCCTCGCCACGTGAGCCATTACGATACGAGACGTCATTTGCATTTCATTAGCAACGTGGTTAAGAAGTAAAGTTAAGAAAGTGACGAGTGCCTAGTTTATTTTAGTTCTATAAAAATTTACCAATATATAATTATGTATAATAAAATGGGAAAGATGCCTAATTTAAATAATAAATGCTGTGTTCCAAATTGTGAAGATAAAAGCCCTGAGCGACACAGATTTCCTACTCCAGACAAATACCCGAGTCTGTTCAAAGTGTGGTTAGATAAAGTAAATAATATTTTATGTAAATATTTTCTGTTTTGTATATATGTATGTATTGTATTGTTATTGCTGCTATTTGTTATTAGCAGCTTTTTCCGTTTTTGTTTTACATTTTATTTTGTCATTTATTTTATAACCCCCTTGGGATTCTTGAAAAAAAATTTTATGTAAATATCTTCAGCTTTGTGTATATGTATTGTATTGTTAAATTTGTTACCTTTTCCCTTTCACTTTTTTATTTCACATTTCAGTTTTATATATTTTTTATAACCCCCTTAGGGTTCTTGAAACTTTTTTATTTAAATATTTTTAGTTTTGTATGTATATTGTTTTCTCCTCTCTGTTTTTATACTGTTAAAGATGCAAATATAATGCTTTTAATGTTATAATTTTTGTTTTTCTGAATGAAATGATATTAATATGAATCCAGTCTTTTGAATATATTATGGTTTAATCATTTTACGACAACTATTTATAGGCCAGAAATGACAAGTTTACACTTGATTTGAAAATATTGGTGGAAGAATCTATCACTCTGCGACATTTTATGTCTCAACTCTGATTGTGACAAGTTTACATTCAAATTGAAAATATTGGTGGGAGGCTCATTTAAAATTTTTACGCCAATTTGTTCAAAATAATGCCACCAGGAGGCGTTGATATTTCGAAAATAACTTCTTGAACCGCCGCATGGGTGCGCTCTTCAAACCAAATATTGAAGGAGAGTTTTCCCATCTGTCTTGTCTATGCTCTAGACAATCTCTAGTGTTCTTTGATAATCGTGTTTACAATATCGATAGGGCAATGTTCAGCACCAAAAATCATTTGTGGAAAAAACTGGTGCTTATGGAGTTGGGCGTTATGAGTATTTGAAACAATTAGTTACTGAATACAACACAACTCTATGCTATGGTATGTGTTTATTTATTTATTTTTCTACAATAGGGCTTTCCAACGTTCTAACCTCAAATGTGTCAAAATGGCCGCTGTAGGAAAAACAAACGTTTGTTTGCATTGAACGCTGTGTTGTTTTATCATTTTGTAATGAAAGATTTAAGATAAAACGATCGCATATTCCTTTGGAAGTTTGTTCTTTCGGTGAAATGATTGTTAAAGAATAGTGGACGATTGTTGAATAGATAATTTATAAAGCGAATTATTTGAAATAGAGTGCTTAATACTCTAATTTCTAACGTATATAATTTCTGTTGTTATACGTAAAATGAGTGAATATTTCCATAAACTTCAGCAAGAGTCTCCTGATGTTGCAGCACATTATTTAGAGAATACAACCCCAGATCATTTATCGTTATAATTTCTTCAATAATGCTGTTATAAAAATTCTAATTATATTTATCTTGGAATGAGTGCAAAATAAATATTTTTTTATAGTAAGTAGTAATTCTTTATCATTGTTCTTTAATATAAGACCTGAATGCTAATTAATTGTGACTATTTTGATGAAGATATAACTCATAAAGAAACTACATAATTTATTGAAATGTTTTTATTTATAAAGGAACAACTGATGGGCATAAATTATTCAAAGCACATGAAACATGAACAATTTCATCCAAAATCGGTTGCTCATCTTGTGTGCTCAAAGAGACATCGGGACAACAGTCCCGTATAATACTTTGTACGAGTATCATCACTTTTGAAACTTTTCATCGTGAAGGATGTTTTAATGAACCTCGTTTCCAAATAATGCTGCTGACTTCTCAAGAGTTGCAATCCTATCATCTCTTCACTATCGATATCTGTGTGAGCAGCTCTCAATTCAAATCTTCATCAGGCAATGCTTTCAAAGTATCTTCTTCACAAGATGTTGAAGGTTGATTATTGCTAGCACAATGTACCTATTCATTTAAAAACTATCTATACAAATTGATTAATACATAAACACTGCCCATTTACCTCTGAAATTTTGATTACGGACAGAAGACAAGAGATTAAATGATTAGAATTATTATAGTAATATACTATAATATACAATGGTAACACTTTTATGTCAACCATATTATCTTACCTTAGCACTACTAGAATCATGCAATGATTCAATGCCTTACCTCATCTTTTAACATATCTCTGGTCTTTCTTCGTTTAAAACGATTAAGCTTTTTCAGCATCTTCTGAACATGTACTACCATGTTTTTCATATTCCAAATTCAGTGAGGAACCCAGTTTGGGTTTAACATGTCCATTAGATCTGCTGGAGCTCCTTAAATAAATTAAGCTTTCAGTGCATATAAAACAGTCAAACAATCAAGTTTTTACCTGAAATAAAATGCTTTGAGCGTACTAATGAGTATTTGAGCTTTGTGAGTGTCAGATCACTTCGATGTATAGCATTTATCCAATGATCTCGTCTTAAAACCGACAGTTTGTTCATTTCAATCTTATGCTTAAAGTTCAAAATAGCAGGAATTCGGAAAAATCTAACACTGTCACGGGTCCCTACACTTCCACAGCCAACAATACAACAAAAATTAGGCATTTTGTATAAAAAACAATAAAGTATTTCACTAATTTTTACAAATAACACACTATTTACTTGTAAACAAAGGCTTTATTTTTCCTACAGCGGCCATTAAACAGCTGATCGTGACAGCAGGCTGGGAAGCCCTATAATTTCTCGTCAACAAATAATAACCGTTGTTGAAATAAAAATTTTTCTTGCAGATGCCAAAAAGCAGATTTTAGCAAATCTTTCTAATTTTGCTTATGATCCTATTAATTATGAATATTTCAAACAGTTGCATATTGTTGATATCTTTTTGTCACAACTATCCATAAATGATGAAGATCTGCTCTGTTTCGGACTAGCTGGTATCTGTAATGTGTGCCCAGGTAATCAATCATGGATTAAATCTTGATGAGATAATAATATTTTATTTTACAGATCCAGAATTTCGTGATTATATAATTTACCTCAATGGTATTCATTTGATATCAAGCCTACTTAAACATCATAATGAACAAATTATATTGGATGCTATAACTTGTTTATACTTTTTAACTGACGGAGTGAATACTTCTGAAGTGTTATGTATTGATGCTGTCAATGACCTTAAACAATATTTGCAACATAATGATAACAGATTAAGGAACATGAGTAATTTGTGTTTGAAAAAATGGCGAATGTTATGAAAAAGTATGATGTAAAAATATTACATCATTTGTTCAGAAACTACTGTACTGTGGGATCTAGATGGAATACTCTTCAGGTTGGTGACAAAATATCAAGACAAAGAAAAATAACAAAAAGTGACATTGAAGAATTTACAAGAATTTCAAGAGATTGCAATGTGATTCATTCAATGTTTCAAGTGAAACCAGTTGTACATGGTGCGTTCCTTAATGCAATTGTATCTGGAATCATAGGAAGTGAACTTCCAGGAAGCAGCACACTAGTTTTAAAACAAACTCTAAACTTTCCACATATGTGCTACTCTAATGAAATAGTCACCACAACTGTTGAAATCGTAAAAGTGAGAAAGATTGTTGAAGTGATATTCAAATGTGTTGTTGAGAGTGAAGATAAAGTTGTGTTATATGGAGATGCCAAGCTGATGCTTAAGAAATGATTATCTGTCATTATCAATCGAGAAAAAATCCTCAATCGAAAAAAGGAGTCATTTACTGGCTAAGGGGCCAAATTTATTGAGAATAGAGGACAGGTCAAATTTTGTTTGGGGAACACTGGTCAATGCATCATTAGGGATGATAGGCGGTACTTACGGAAGTTGGAGTAAATTGATAATAATACAGGAATATTAGCTTGTTAAAAGTTGAGTTTCATTTTGTATATTGACATTACAAGAGTGGGCTCTTTTTAAAAACTATTGCATTATATAACATCATTCAATTACCCCAATTTGAAAATTTTTACTTCTATGGCAAGTACATTATTTGTTGATGATAATTTTTTTATTTGTGTTTATTCTGTTAAACAGATTAAACAAACATGCAAGAAAAAAACTCAAATAGTGTAATGCAAGTAATGTGAAAGTTTTGAAACAGGGCCCAGTCCTATAATGTCTATAAACAATAAGACCAAAAATAATTTTTTTTTAAGCCAATGTTCCCTTATAATAAAATTACTCAAGCTGAAATAAATATGATTATAAGATTACCAAATTAGGCAGATAGGTTCTCTGATACAAATACCTTATACAAAAGCTGACCATGTCAGCTTTATCTTTCAAACTGAAAGTTGTTAGAAATCACCTTGTAGAATAAAAATAGCCTCTCACTTATCTTCCAATTCAAAAATTGAGACTGTTCAACGAGCGTTGTTACACTAATGAATTATGTGTGAAAAAGTGTCTTCCTCTGAACAGTAATTTTGTCCAAAAAGGTTTGCCTATTTGCGTACAAATGGTTGTTTTGTTTTCAAAGGGCCATTCTGCTCTATACATAATAAAGTATGTAACAATTATGTAATAAATTTTTTTCCTGAGTTGGTAATTAAGTTAGTTACCATTACTTGTGTGAAGTTGACAGTATGCTAGCAGTTGCCATGCCAATTGTTGTGGGAGCTTTTGCATATTTCTTATTAAACTGACCGAAAATATGTCTTGGAACAGCTTGAAATTTTGCATATTGCACACATAGGGTAATTGCTATTGAAATTACTTTCCTTCATCTACCAAGGGATTTTACGCCTTATATAGGTATCAAGTTGTTATATTTGGAAACCTACCCAATGAAATAATATGGTTATCAGGATGTGAGTAGAAGCGATAATTATCAAAAAAAATTTTCCTTACCACTTCCTGATTGTCCATCATGTGGATTTTCCAATATATATGTATTTATTAATTTCCCATTACTTGGAAACTATAAGGTGGAAGAATTTGAATTTTGGGATATTAGCATAGTTTAAAGATAAGATCCTATTTATCTTCTATCTGTATATTTTGTGATTTTCTATCTTTCAATTATCAATCTTTAATCTTCTATATGTTGAATTTCATAAGAAGAGTCAGATCGGCCGGATGGAGGTCTCGGAAATGGGCGGTTTGAGAGCAAAGAAGGTCAGCGATTTCAAGAGCGGCTTTAAAAGGAGGAAAGATGACGATGCCGCTCCTCGAACTCTGCAACTTTTTTTGAAAAATTCTAGTAGACACCCGACGTTTTGAAAGGATTGTTTTCGCTTACAGATAGCTTTTCTCTGATTAAACTGATTCTTAGAAATTTTTTCAACCTCAAGATATTTTCTACAGATAGGATAAATATCAGGACACCTTCACATTATTGTTTAGATCCAAAGATACAGAAAATCTAAGAAGTCAGGATAGGATTTTTTGCACACTTGATCTGAAGTATTTTCCCGTACTCTAGACCAGTGCGATACTGATAGAAAGGAGACAATGAATGAGAAATTGTCTAGAATTCATTAATTTTGATCGATTTCCAAAGGTTGATAATGGTGTATGTGAATCTACTGACGAATATTTTTCCCAAGCTTCATCAATCTCAAAGAATAACAATTGTAACTCGATTTTTCAATTATGGTTGGAATTCTTCACAAAATTATCCACTCTTTTCTGCAGTGAGTATTCGTTTGTCGGTTCACACATCACATTTGACGCCATAAACTGTCCTCTCATCCATTAGAGATAAAAAACCATCATGACATGTATCCTTTTTTGCACTACTACCGCTAGTTTTGCTGATTTCTCCATATTATTCTGCAGCGATTTTTTTCTGCAGGGGCCGGAGCTTCCTATATGAACTTTTGATCAATTGATTAATCGAAACTCGACCCATCGCGTTTCTCTAGATTTAAAATACTAGAATAAATACTAAAACTAGGATCTGTTGATGTATGAGGTATTTTATGCCATGACTTCAAATAGGTGAATTTACCAAAAACGCTCCCTGCACGTAATAAGGCTGAACTGAACAATGTCTTATTTCGATGAATGCGTTAGTCATCCACCAAATTCGTTTTAGTTATTTCATTCATTTTACAGATCAAAGATAAATATACGAATATAGAATTCGCTGTTCTTCAATTTAATATGTCAAATATCACTTATAATAATGTCCAATTATGTCCAACAGGTTTAAACCCAATTACATGAAAATTAATTTTAACAAATTAATTATATAGGCAGTAAAACAGCATGTCCACAGTAAGTGCAAACGACCAATTTTTGACTTTAACCTTAGAATCACTGGTTTTGTGGAATTGAGGACTATCTAAATATCGCCACAGAGGACGTATAAGTAACCTGTGCGATATAACCATAAATCAAGTGAATATGAATGAAAAAGTTGATCAATGAGGGTATTTAAATTCAATCAAGAGAGTATTCGTGGTCGTTTACGCCAAAAGGTATTTTCAGTTTTAGTATCACACTGTTCCGGAAATCCGTAAAAAGACTTCTGAACAAGGGTGCTGAGCTCCTGACCTTACCGCAGAACTTTTAAATTTTTTTATCTGATGTTATGTCACTCAATTTTGATGATATAAGGAAGCTTATTATGGGACTAAGTACCATAATGAAATTCTATAAGGAAAACATGTAATGGTTTGATAAAAAAAAATTATTCAAAATGCATAACTATGTACAAAACTATTTATATGCAGGGGGGTTTCGGCCTTCGGGGGGTGACGTCCCCGCATACCCCAGTTAACCAGTGAAGAGGATTAGCAGTCCCTTCACTGTGTGATTAAATTGCTTTCGACACAGATAGCCATGCCTCGGATACCGCCCCCAGTGTTGGGACTGCGCTAGGGGGAAGACCGGCACAGTCTCTAGCGGTAGAGAGTGGAGCGAGTGGCACCTCTCCGCGAAACCGATCCACAAGGTCTGACAACCCTATAGGTGACCACCGGAGTGAAAGCTTGGGTGCTCCACATGGAACCCCCTCTGTAACTCGTAGAAGGGGAAGGCAGCACTGGACACGTGAAATGAATTGCTTTCTCATGAGTGCTTACTTTCGTGTCACCGAGGGCGAAACAAGGAAGACCAGATACAGAGAACGATTTGAACGACAGTGGAAAGAACAATACCCTACACTCAATTTTACAGCACACCATCTGGCATCACAAATAAACAACACCAAAAAAAGAAAACTTATTTCGCCAGATGAGTTACAGGCTATGATGTCAAACTACACCTCTAGTACCCTCTCCAGAAGATCGATTGTAATACGAAGATCGATAGGGGCACGAACTAATCCCCAGAACTACCGACGTCCCAGAACGAAAACGACAGTCCTGAAGCGATGAAATCAGAGCAATGTTTCAGGAAGTGGAATTCAAATTCAGGGGAACATCAATGGAAGCGCGGCCAGTTATACCCAGGCTCAAGCTCTTCAAAGAGAATAAAAACATAGTGGACGCCACAAACTCGGCCCTGGCTAGAGAATTTGAGCAATCCGAAAGCCTTGAGGATCTATGTCACAGAGTCTATTGTGCGACCTCTGTGATTGGCGTCATAGCATCCAGTGGCCGGACTCCAACAGTTCACGCTAACGTAATCAGCCCAAACAAACCACCATGGGAGAAGAGGCTTGAGTGTAAAATCACAGCTATGCGAAAAGAAATTGGAGTCTTGCAAAATTATCTAACCTACAGCATGACTACTAAAAAGACTCAAAGAAAAGTAAAATCATACGCAAGAAAGGCGAAAATCAGCGTGGCCGACTCGCAGCATAGACAGGCGCTTTTGGAGCACTCAGAAAGCCTGAAACAGAAAATCGCATCCCTTGGTGGCAGGCTCAGGAGATACCACCAGCGAACATTGAGATACAGACAGAATCGTCTTTTCACAGCCGACCAAAAACTTTTTTACCGCAGCCTCGACAGCAACGACGGAAAAATCAATCAACCACCCGCAGAAGACCAGTTGACTCAATTTTGGTCGAATATATGGTCTCAGGAGGTCCAACACAACACGAAAGCAAGATGGATACGTGAGGAAAAAGCGAACCACCAAAACAAAACACAGATGCGCAGAGTGACCATCACAATAACAGATATAATGAACACGGTAAAACGCCTCAAGAACTGGACTTCTCCTGGTATTGATGGGATCCACAATTATTGGTGGAAGGCCCTAACAACGGCCCACAACAAACTGACCCAATATATCCAGGAGGTCATTTCAAATCCAGAAAAGGGGGATAACACACATGTTGTACAAAAAAGGGGATGAAACAAAACCTGGAAACTACCGACCGATCACTTGTTTGCCATCTGCCTACAAAATTCTAACCTCGATAATCGGATTCAAAATCAGCTCCCATATCCGCAGCAATAAAATCCTTGCTTGGGAGCAAGGCGGCTGTAAGAGAAAGGCCAGAGGATGTAAGGAACTACTAGTGATCGACAATGTGGTCACTAAACAAGCCAGGAAAAAGCTTAAAAACATCTCCATGAGCTGGATAGATTACCAAAAGGCGTTTGACAGCGTGCCGCATTCCTGGCTACTCGAGATACTCCTCCTATATAAAGTTGACGACCACGTTATCCAGCTGTTCCGGTACCTCATGAGTATTTGGCGGACCACACTGTCT
Organism: Micraspis discolor; assembly: GCA_030674115.1. NCBI lineage: Eukaryota > Metazoa > Arthropoda > Insecta > Coleoptera > Coccinellidae > Micraspis > Micraspis discolor. The sequence goes on along the minus strand of JARTUT010001893.1, from coordinate 2,891 downwards.
GTGAGAGGAGCGGCTAACTGTTATCGAACTGAAGAGATACGCATTCGGCGGGGCATATTCCAGTGGGACGGCTGGAGCCCAGAATGGTTCTGCTTGGCTCTCAATCCATTGAGCAACATCCTGAACCGCAGTAACTATGGCTATAAGGTGAACCAGCAGACAACACTCACACATCTATTCTACATCGATGACTTGAAGCTTTTCGCCAGGGGCACTGCTCAGCTGCAGGGTGAGCTGGAGTTGGTGAGAAGTTTTAGCGGAGATATAAAGATGACGTTCGGCCTGGACAAGTGTTCGATAGTTCATGTGAAAAGAGGTAAAATAACCGACGAAGGAAATCTTACGCTACAGGATAACACCGAGATACGCACTCTGGGAGTCGAAAACACCTATAAATACTGTTATGTCCGATAGCTCAGTAATTTTGAGAGATAAGTGGACTGTATTTATTTTTGCGTTTGAAGCTGGTGCGAACGCGAAATATATAATATGAAACAACAAAATTCATATAAAGAAATGCGGTCAACAATGATGACTTACCACAGCGGTGAACTACGATGATTTCAGGGCTCTGCTCCAATTATCAGCTCTTCACAGGGACCCCTTGCTGCGGGATTTCTAATCCAACTTTTGTTCAAATGCGGTGTTGAAAACACAATCAAAATGCGATGCGAAACTTCCAAATATGCGGGTGAAACCAAACCTGTAATATATCCAAAAAACAAATCAAAATTAGAGTGATCTTACAAACAATTTCGATAACAAACGTGATAGCGAGAGCTCTTCTTTCCAATGCGTTCTAGATGCGTATGCATACGCGTATCCATAACATGTGCGAAGTCACCAGTGTTGACTTATAAAATTAGCGCGAAATTCAAACATTTAGCGATCGCCTCAGCTTCAAATTCATGCTATAACAAAAGGACCGAACAAATACCTTGGAGTCCAGCAGTCCTACGAAATCCGACAGAAAGAGAGCAAAGAGATATCAAAAAACGAATTCACAAGGCGCGTCAATAAAATCCTCAGAACACAACTCAACGCAAAAAATAAACTAACAGCCATCAATGCGTGGGCGGTGCCGGTATTAACCTACACATCTGGAATACTTTCCTGGTCGGCGACTGACGTGAAGAGTCTAGATTGATGGGTCCGAACTTCCTTCACCAGGCACGGTATGCTGCACCCAAACTCGGCAATAGAGAGGCTCTATCTGCCCAGGGCTGAGGGTGGCCGAGGACTGACAAACCTGGAAGCTGCGAACAGAAATGAAATCAGTACTCTAAAGCAGTACTTTCTTGCGAGTAACCTACCCGTGCATCAGTGTTTGGGGGCATGCGGGGCAACCGCTAGAACCTGAAGGAGAATCCGCCCAGCTGGATACTCTCAGAGCGAAGTGGCGCAGTAAGGAAGATGCATGGAAGATTTCACGCCAGCATGAACCATCCTGAGGTGGACAAAACAAAATCCAATATCTACCTGACTGCTGGATACCTCTTCCCTGAGACTAAGGGAGCCATGTTGGCCATTCAGGACCAGGTGATACCAACCAGAAACTACTCGAAGTTCATCATGAAACAACAGGTCGAGAACACTAAATGCAGAATCTGCAATGGATGCGAGGAAACTGTCCAACACCTGTCGAGTGGCTGCTCTCTTCTTGCGCCTACTAGATATTTGGGAAGGCACAACAACATGGGAAAAGTAGCCCATCAGATGCTCACCCTAAAGTGGGGAATATCCGATAAATTCGTGCCCCACCATAGGTACACGCCAGTAGGACTGGCCGAAAACCACCTGGCAAAAATATACTGGGACTTCCCCTTCCTTACGGACAGACCATTGGAGCACAACCGTCCTGACATGGTTCTGTGGTGCAAGCAGGAGCAGCGTGCAGTGATCATAGATTTCGCGGTGCCCCTTGACCATAACATGGCTCAAACATACACCACAAAAATTAACAACTATACAGAATTGAGTAGAGAATTAAAAATTTTATGGGGACTTAAGAAAATTGAAATATACTCACTCATAATTAGCTCCAATGGCCTCGTACATGTCAACACTGTGAAGCACCTGGCCGAGCTCCAGCTACCTAATGACACCCTCACATGGATGCAGAAGGCTGTCGTGCTAGGAACGGTGGCTATAATCAGACAAGTTGTTTTTCCCCGGTGACTACTACGCCAGCTCTTGGATTAAAAATCCCGGGTTGTCGTAAAAGAAGTTTCCACTTTTAGTGTGAATTTAAAAAAAAATGGTAAAAGAACAATTACTACAATTTGTAATATTAATTCCAATGGATTCTACAGTTTTTACATCAGTAGTTGATGAGTGTTGACAAACTTGTAATCCTGTTTGGTTGTTAGCACCAAAAATTGCTTCTGATATTTTTTTCTTTTGCTCTTTCGAATTTTCGATGTAACCTTCAGCGACAGTATTGCTTTTCCATCCTCCATGGCGTTTCACGGTACACAGATCAGCTCCGGAATCAGCCAAAAATGAAGCAGACGATCGCCGAAAACAATGTCCGGTATATTCTTCGGGGCAAGGTAAATTCAAGAAAGTGGCAATAACTTTTGGCATATTACCAAAGGCATGTATTCCAACGGGTTGTTTTGTGCATTTCTTATTTCTATAAGTGGCAAAAAAACGTAGATGGTTTGTGTTGCAAGGTCGTATTTTCACATATAGTCTGACAAGTTCTACCATATTCAATCCAGGGATATTTCCCGAAGTTACAAAAAATTCTCGCATTACCTTTGTTTTTGTATTCGGTAATGTAATTCTAAAAACGGATCCTTCATTTATTACATTTTCAACAAGCATATTTGTCAATTCCTCTCTTCTGCATGCTCCAATTAGTCCAATTATCATGGCAACTTTATTAA